>JAVTVY010055674.1:0-30508 GCA_036873755.1 Hanleya hanleyi | reverse complement strand
GCGTAAAAAACAATTGTGAACGTTTTAAGAAAACAAAGCTAAATGTAGTGAAATTTCTCCTGGACCACCTGTAGGCCACAATTATTGTAACTCCTGATTGACGCTTTTTATCGTTAATAGACTGATTAATTCCAGTAATTTTAATGACGAAAGGCTTTAAAGAGCCGCCCACCGAGAAGACAATCCACCACAGTCAGACATGGAGCATCAAACACGTAGGAAAACGCGATGCACATGGCACAGTTTTTTCTTCCTGCAAGTGAACAAATCCGTGCCAAAATTCTCTGAATTTCTCTGACACTTTTATATTTGTAATATCAGTCAAATAAATACTGGTATGATAAGTAATTTAGACATACAACTTCACTGTCACTTGATAACGAAATGTTGTCATCAGCGAAGAGTGAAAACTGCACGCCGGTGCATCGCGGGAAACAACTACACGTTAATTTATCGATATGCGTGACTGCGGCGGGTATTTCGACCCAACTCGAAGCCCGATGAGTATTTTCTTCAGAATTACATACAACAATAATCAGACTGACACGTCTAGCATTTAATAATGTTTCCAATCTTTAGATCGACTGATATTTTCTGATTTTCGCAGTTGCTGTTGCTTTTTTCCCTCGTCTGCAGTCGTGGATTTCAACTTCAAGAAATCTTGAACGGTGAACGTTCGCCGTATAAATGACACGACGTAACCTTCTCATGAACGTAAAAGACATTCTCGATTTATTTCATTTGGTAAAGACTGAGAAGAGAAACATTTTATTTGAGAGAAAACTGATCCCGAGGTTGCAGATATCACAGCACGGGTTTCGGGTTTGACACGTGCTATATGTGTATAGCACAGGCGGACGTCATGCCGCGCCAACCGGAGTGCTTCACCGCTGGATTTCTCACCTTCGTAATCGATCTTTTCATACTGAGAACTTCTAAGAAATGCCGAAACCCGCATTCTCTATTCATGAATGCGGGTTTCAAAACACAGAATAATAAGGCCAGGATCCCCGACATGAATAGGGGTTGTGCCCAAATTGGGGAGGTCCAAAGCCCTGTGAGTACTAAATGTGTTACAAAATTATCTGGGGAAATGCTCTTCGCCCGTGTTTCACACGAGCTTTCATTTTTTCTTTGTTTTTACTCATATTACACAATTATGAATGCAACAACACACATTATTCAAAAAGTTAATTACTTTGATTTACCACCAGCAGATATCCTTAAGTCCGACTGAATCTATTGCTGTTTGACTATAACTGATGTTGTTACATGTGATAACAAGACTAGTGTATCATCTGTTCAGAACATATGTTGTTACAACTACGTTTCTCACCTATTTGCAGTAACACTGACACCATTGTCGTCACAAGTAATATTATTTTGTCCAGAATATACAAATTCTAGGATAGAACGAATGTATATCATTATTTTACAACCGAGGAATAGAAAATTCAATGGGTGTGAAAACCTTGATAGTCCACCCTACATGAATGTTAATTCGCAATGTTTTAACTTGGGGTGTCCACTAGGTTGGAAGATCAAATCTTAGAAGCATCACTTAGCCTTCAACCCAGGTAAACCATAGTAAATGCACACTCTTATATGGGGACTTCAGCATCAGTAGTAATCCAATGCATTATTCACAACCTGAATAAATAATGCAGAAGTGATATTTAGACAAGGATGCTCAAGTGTCCCATATAACTGAAGTGTTCACAATGCAAGACACACAAACTGACATTGCAATAATTTATATTTCTGCAGGTGCTGCCATAGCCGGTGTATACAGGGCGTCAGATATCACTATGGCTCCATTTTATGCTCTGGTCTGGGGCGTGGGTCAGACGATTGTCGTCATATTTATATCTTTCACTCGGATATTAGCAACTTTGTGATACAGTGTCCTGGGACAGGTGCCCTTCATCATTAATTTAACCACCATACCATTCCACATTGTACGATTCATAATACATATACTTTCTGTTCTCATCAAACACAGACTTTTCTGTTTAATTGTAGACAATAACCATTGATCATTATTTTCATGCCTGGTAATCAGGGTGTGCTGTTCTGATGAATAAGTATTCCCATTCTCTCGGAGGTATTTTCAGTTTTAGGATATCCCTATGTGTTACCATATTTTCTTCTGTTAAAATTTAGCTAACCACATGCCACCAGTTATCATAGATTACCCATTGTCTAGTTAAGATGACCTGCAAAATATTACAGCACAAGTTTGGTAATTCAGACAAAGGTAACATCCATTTAGCAGGCCTTGAATTTAACCAAGGTCACCGAGTCCATTGCCGTGGATGCTCTACCTACTGGCCTTGATGCCCGCTGCTGATTTCCAAGTAATTTTATGCCAGCCAGGCCTTAATGCCCTAAACTTTGCAAATTCCACACCTCTGCCCATCTTCACTCTTGAGCAAATATACCAGTATCTGCATATGTTTGATTAAATATCGCCAGATATATACCCGGACTTTGCTAACAGGCTAATAGCAGTATGGAGCTGCTTTTGGATTCAATGTTCATGTAGTTAAAATTTGGTTTGATTTGGAGAGCAGATTTCTCTTGGAGCCCATAGAAGTACCACCCTCAGTCTTGATCTGTCAGTAATGAATTAGAAGATAGCTTATCATGGTGAGGATAAAAATGTACAGTATTTAGCTTTATTCCTTGCGAGGTCGCCAAGCAAAACTTCATTGTCACATCTCCATGAAATTGACAATTTAAATCGATGTTGTGAGAAATGAATTTCGAACTCGTTAAACAGAAAACTCTTTGATCTTGGCGTGGGTGATGTTGGGTAACAATATTCAGACTGGTCGTTATCGACAACTAGATTGGCTTTCGATATGTAGATGCATATGACTTATCGCCTGCTGTACTCCTGTGCTAGGGTGAACAGGCTCAGGCAAATTGACTGGGTTCGTCATGACATTATACCTTCTCCTGTAGTTTGAGGCAGATCTGGTTAGTTGTATTGAATTAGTTATACTGAAATTTACCACAGTAGGCCTAACAGTCATAACAAGTATGTGCCTAGTTATCCTGCAGTGCTTATTTTGCTAGTGTCCAAAATTTGGACTTTGTTAATGTTAACTTATCCTTGTACACTATATGTAACCTATAACGCTATCAGGTGTACCAATATCATAATCAGTCCAACCCTGTGCCTCAAGATACTGCCCTGTACCAACTTTGCCTCTTTGCAGTGAAAATATCTTCATAATTGTGACATTGCTGATCTGCCATCACTATAAATAACGGTCCTTGAAAGTTTATTAAATATAATAAGTCAAATATGATGTACATGTGTAAAATGCTTTCCATGCAGCAATTGAATGTGAATCGGCTTTATTTTCATGGAGCGTTCCAGATTTACACAAGCAGATTGAAGGTCTTAAAAAGTTGGAATTTATCTGTACTTGTATGAGGTTAAATATTGCATTCATGCTGCGAGGGGAAGGAGATATGTAACACTTGAATTATCATTGTCGTATACAATGAGGGTTGCGCACAATCAACTGCATTTATCACAATTTCGTATGGAGATGAACTCGTATAATTACATAGCATTGCATTGATTGTGATATGCTGAATCCAAACACCGAAGTTTATAAGAGGGTGTTTACGTTGACTGTATAAACTGATTGTAAGTGATTGAAGAAGTACTGTTAGACACCAACACCATAGAACTTATGTGCAATATTTTCATACTCATGACAAAATCACATTGTAAATTTCTCATCTATTATACCACATGTACAATGTATAGAAAATGTGACTAGATTATTTCATTGTAAATAGAAAGTTTTTAACAGAAGTTTTACATAACAGAAGTTTACACTGATTGTCCTGGATGAAATGTTAACACTAATCTGCTACTTTCTTAATTTCTACTTAAATATGAGAATCACAAGTTTATCCTGGGATTAATAGTCAGAGTAGCAGAACAGGGAATTCATAATGTGACTTCGAATATGATGTGTTGGATGGTCAAATTTAATTGAACAAAAATAATTTCATTTGTTTGCAAACATTTGTACAGATTGCTTTCTCTAAGTTGAAACTTGGTCTGATTGCAAAAATATTCCTGTTCTCAAATGCTCGACTCTCTTGATAAATTAATAGTTAGCATCAGATATTGTCAGCCAAATTATGTGCAAACTTGGCAAAATGTTATTCAGTCCTGTGCCTAATGTCGGACACACCAAGTCACCACACCTGAGGTAGGCAGGACCCCCAAATGAGTGCAGAGTTTGCAATTAAACATCCATTGTTCAGGGATTTTATACTACTGGGATTTGGTGATGTTATGTGGAGAGCCATCATTATCTCATCTCAACCTGAAATATTCCCAGATGAAGGCGTCGGTTTCCTTTGAACATGTTGAAAGTTATCTTATTGTTAACTTGTAGCATTTTGCACACTATAAAAGTTTGATTCCTGAAATTAATTTTGCACATTTATGGAATTTTATATGGAAATTGGAGCAAAAACAGCTGCATATCTTACATCTTGCAGAACTGTTTCATCTAGCTCATGCTCTAATGCATATTGATACCACATGCGATGTAGAAGTAGGTTACATAGTCAAATATATGGTTGTAGAATGTGCTGAATATTTTTGATACTGAAATGTTATGGGTAATTATAAAATATCTGGTAAAGAAGGTATACTTCATTGTAACTTGTCCTATAATAGAAACTTGTTAATATCCAATTATATTGATGATGCTTTCTAGCTGATGCAGAGATAGTGCCTGATGTGTGAACCCCAGGTGGGATTTCAAACTACGAATCCATTAATGCAAATTCTCTAAACCACTTGGTCACCGTAAATAATGAGTGGTTCAGAGCATCTGACTTCCTAGCGATTTGGCGCCTCACTCGGAGGGTGGCAGGTTTGGGTCCCACCCTGGTCATCATCCATCCAGAACTAGTATCGTGCTTTATCTTGGATACATTAACAAAATTCAGATGTATTCTGTAGCTTCACTTCAAGAAATCCGTTCTCGCTCTATTCATCTAAGTTTGTCCGGGCTTAACGATGAATGTGTCATACCCCAAATAATTAGATATCATTCATTCAATTTCAAATGGCATTATGATAATGTTACCGAATAGTTTTAAGTAATGCTTCAGCCTCATTTGTATCAATATTTCCCGTACAGATGTGAAAAGAAATACTAATTTACCAAGTGTTTAGCATACTATATTTGTACTACATGTACCATGATTTTATTTTGCGTATACAGTGTTATTTACTTTTATCGTGAATATTTTCCTTTATACAGTGATATCACTTCGTTGTAATATTTTTCTCCTTATTTATATTTTGATTACAATAAAATAGCCATTGCCATCCATGAGTGAAACAGTGTTGTTAAATGTTTAGATCCCTCCAATTGGACAGTACTCTCCCCTCCATCACTGGCCTAACTTTTCCCGCAGGATAGTTATTGGTCACTCTCATGGATAATGAAGTATTGTAGAGTAATACGGAAAAGAGCGAATCACTCGCGCAAAACATTGATCACTCTCGCAATATATAAATCTAGGAGCGTGATCAACAGCTCTCTCAATTTTTTACAAACACGAGAGATTGATTAGAGTTATCAAATTTATTAGGACGAGAAGTCTACGGAGCCTGTAAATGGGTCCTCTGGGCCCGTTGGTCATCCTTGAAAATAAATAAATAAAAAATAAAAAGTTGTTGAAATGCAAACACAGGACCTTATTTATGTAGTCAAAAGGAATGATTCCAAGCTAAGTTTGGGCATGATTGGGTGTTGGTTGAATTATCACAGCGTTTTATCATAGACAAAATTTGCTTAGATGAAGACCCCCTCCGCCACACACATCCTCGACTGTACCTTTTTTGTTTCCCATACTAGTAATTGTCTCACAGACTTATCTCACCTATGAAATCCAAAACCTGCCAAATAAGATTGTTCATGAAGTGTATTTCAGTCTCGTTTTTTACCCCTCGGCCATTTTGGCCTCGGGGTACCCGGGTATTGTCATTGCCATGTACGTCCATCCGTCCGTCCGTCCGTTACCGCATTTTAGGCAAAACCGCTTGAGACACAACCACGAAATTTTCAACACATTTATCTAGTGCTAAATCAGACGCCTATCGAAAGTGGCCCCCCTCGGCCCATATTTTACAGAGTTCTGCCCCTTTACAGATATATGAATTTCTGTTTCTGTCCTATATGCTTGAATGTAACCAGCTATAGCTACTATATTTTGGAAACTTATTTATATTCTTGTATTCTACAAGCCAACAAAGGATTAGTTACCTCGGCTTATGGAGTTATGCCCCTTTTGGATGTAATAATCTCTGATTTTGTTATCTGTAGCTGAATGTACAGATACAGATACAGATACAAGATTTCTTTATTGTCGATATGGATTAGAACAATTAACATTAGCCATTAGGCTATTGGATCGACTCAAGTATTATAACAATGAAAGATAAAAATTTGGCAGAATTAAGATATATCACAAGTATGTATAAAAGGTGGGAAAATGGGCAAGAGTTAAAATATAGCCAATATATAACGAGCATGTGTAAAACGGATTCACGTTAAAATCTTGCACATTGAACATTTGCAAATAGGTCCCTCCCACTTGTTGATCAGTTTCTTAAAATCTTTAAAATTTGGAGCCTCTCTAAAAAGTTTTGGCAGATCATTCCAGACTTTGACACCGTAAAATGACAGAGAGTTCTGTCCATAAGTCTTGGTATTGTACCTTGGCATACTTAAAATATATCTGCCACCTCTAAGATTTCTATCTGTTTGTTGTGTGTTAAAAAGCTCTTGAATATAGATTGGTGACATGCCATGGACTGCCTTATACATTTCAGCAGCTATATATCGGATCCGTTGAAGATGTAGAGAAGATACATTGGCCCTTTCTAACAGAGTATTTACAGGAGAAGAAAAATCATTATATACAAAGCGAAGGGCCCTAGATTGCAGACTTTCCATCTTCTTAACAGATGATGCGCCACAAAAATGCCATACAACTGGACAAAAGTTGAAATTAGACACAATAAATGATTTAAAAATACATAATTTACTCTCAGTATCTAAAATCTTACTAAAACGTTTTAAAACATTAAGTTGAGAAGCTGCTTTCTTACACAATCCAGAGATATGCTTGTCAAATTTAAGTTGGTTATCTATAGTGATACCCAGCAGCTTGCATGTGTCTTTTGGTTTGATAACAGACCCATTTATATTGATAGACAGGTTGTTGTTGCTACAGTGCTTACCCATTAACATGAGCTGGAATTTATCAGGGTTAGCTGACAGTTGGTTGATTTCAAACCATTCAATAGCTACGCTGGCTTCTGTTTCTAGGGTATGTATTACATTATGAATGTCCTTATTATGGGTACTAATGGTGTTATCGTCTGCATAGTTATATATGGTAGATGATTTACAGAAGTAAAAAATATCATTAAGAAATATATTAAAAAGGATAGGACCAAGGATGGACCCCTGGGGAACTCCTTTGCTAAGCGTATTCCACTCACTGACAACATTTCCAAGTTTTACTCTTTGTTTTCGATCAGTGAGATAATTTCCTACGAGGGCCGCGGAGGACTGGTCAAGGCCATATGCTTGAAGTTTTGTTTCTAGTAGGCCATGGGGAATGCAGTCAAAGGCTTTGGAGAGATCCATAAGGATCTGTACAAGTTATATCCGCAGATCAATGTTCGGTACAGCTTATTCGTCTCGGTCCTTATTTTACAGTAGTGCTAAGTCAGACGCCTATCGAAAGTGGCTTCACTCGGCCCATACTTTACAGAGTTATGCCCCTTTACTGATATATTAATTTCTATTTCTGTCCTATATGCCTGAATGTAACCAACTATATCTGCAGAATTGTGTTCGGTATAGCTACTATATTTTGGAAACTTATTTATATTGTTGTATTCTACAAGTCAACAAAGGATCACTCGCCTCAGCTTATGGAGTTATGCCCCTTTTGGATATAATAATCTCCGATTTTGTTATCTGTAGCTGAAAGTATAAGTTATAGCTGCAGATCCGTGTTCGGTACAGCTTATTCCTCTCCGTTCTTATTTTACAGAGTGCTAAGTCAGACTTCTATCGAAAGTGGCTCCCCTCGACCCATATTTTACAGAGTTATGCCCCTTTACAGATATATAATTTTGCTGTTTCTGTCCTATATGCCTGAATGTAACCAACTACCGGTATATCTTGATCATCCCACATAGAACTATCTCTTCCCCAATTCACACTACACATGGGTCTCAGTCACTTGGGGAAAGCCGAGGGGTTTTGATTAGATCAATCTCCTGTTGTTTTTTTTCGATGGTCAATTGTATAAACGTTGATTTATTATTGTTCAAGATGTGCTCCCTGGCCTATGTTACTGTGCATTTGTAGAGAGAAAATATGATATCACAATTGCGGGTGATTGGGTGGGTTCAGGTTCCTGTTGCTTCAATGCATTTTGCCGAGAAGCAACGGGAACTTGATAATGTGATGTCTAGCCCTGTAATATCACTTGTCTTTATTGCACCATGTAAGCGTCCTGTCTGTGTCTTGTGCGCTGTCATATTTTATAGGGTGGATGGAGGGTGTCTGATTCCATGTAGCAGGAACACAACTGGGCTGGGTGGTGCTTAGTTGGTTCGTCCTGATGTAGCTGAAATATTGTTGAAAGCGACGTTAAATTCTATTCACTCACTCACCCAAATCACAATTAGATTTAACATATAAATATATCGGGAATTATTTGAAAGAAAGAATATATTTGGTTGGTTTGATTCAAGAGAAAAACATCCATATAAATGCCTTGAAAAAATCCAGAATTGACGAGAGAGCACATTTGAATAAATTATAAATCGGTTTTTATTCATATGTCTATCGCAATTTTTTTAGGCTGACACGTAAATGATATGTTTGCATGGAGAAAAACTCCTTTGTCTGTGATGGTAATACAACTGATTTGTTTTCAATTCAATACGTACAAAACCAAATTTTTCTTGAATATATACTGAATTACCAGCCTGGAAAATATTACGATGACCGGCGGAATAAAAAGGAATTTGTGATTCCTCAAAACAATCTCCCTGGCCTATTTTGGTATTTCAAGGGAATATTTTCTCATGTCACAAAAATATGACATCTCAAACCAAGATCAAACTTCATACTTTCAAATGACCAGACTTCTTAATGTCTCGTGCGAAAATATGATTTTGGTTTGTGTCATATTTTTGCTACAAGGAAAAGTCCTCTCTATAAATGCCCCAAAAATACCAAACTATAGGCCAGGGAGCACATTTTGATGAACTATAATAAATTCTTTTTAATGCAACTGACAATCGTAAATTTCTTCCAGGATGATATTTCAGCATGTAGTCTTCAAGAAAAAGAAGTTTTTTTGCAGGTGTTAATTGATTGAAAAACCCCAGCTTTATTATCGTCTCACACAGAGGAGTTTTTCGCATGTGAACATCATTTCAACAGGTCCAAACGCTCCATCTGCGCAAATCTACTCTCGTAAATCGTGCGTGTCTTCATGCGTAAATCTGCTCTCAACGTGTCTGATTTGTAAATCGTGCGTGTCTGGCGTAAATTGCAAGTGATGGTGTAAGGTGAATATCTCTCCGTTATCCTGGAAAGTAAGATTATAACTGCTTCCATGAAACATTAGAGTTATGAAACATACGTATGGATGAGGGAAGTCTTTAAGGTATATGTTCTATGTTCACGTAGTTTGCCATGAGAAAAGCTGTGGACGTCAATTCTCATAAGATACGATCATGAAATGTGAATGATGTAAAGCATCATCCAGTTATGATTTCAAATGAATTCTTGTGGCTGTAGTTTTATTCCCAAGATCCACATACTTCTCCCGAGAAGTGTCTCTGCATATAACTTAAGATAATTTTTTAGGTAATCCGAAGTTCTTCGCCAATAGTACGGAGCATTCAATTTTATCGATTTCCTGATATCGGTATTGGTGAACGTACAAATAATACCTTTGATGTCTTACGTTCATTTATTTATACGTACGTTTCCTAACTCCAAATGTTTCATGCCAGTAGGTACTTTCTACAATAATCGAAAGGGTTACAAGCTCTTACAAGATTCACACAAGATTTGCGCCGAAAGAAGTTTAGTGTTTGGCTCCCTTAAATCATTCTCCCAACGTCAGAGTTTGTAACCTCCAAACCGTCGATATAAAAGAGAATAGAAAAGACAATAGGGGATATATACAATCTGATGGCTTGAGAATGTCTTGAATATAAGCCAGCAGGTTTTTGATTTAACAAAATCTGCTTTATTACCATCACACACAAAGGAGTTTTTCCTATGTAAAAGTCACATATTTAATTATTCATATATAATGTAGAACCGAAGAAACTATACTGCCGATCGTAATTAATAAAAAGTTGGTCGGTTTATTTGAAAACCTAGGTAATAATTTGAATCATGTATTGTAGTCCATAATATCATGACGAGCTCAAATTATAACCAATATGTTACTGGGCTAACCGTGTTTAATTTTCAATTCTAACCACAGAGCATTGGATAAATTCATCGTTGAGCATAAGAACGCGTGATTCTCATAAACAATTTTGACACATGTAAAGGTCATCTGGCCGACATATGTCGGTCCCGAGACGTCATCGTGTATAGATTTTAAAGTAAGGTTTCAAAGTATAGTGAGTTTGGCTGTAACGATACATTTCTAAAGCAGCATGTATTGCAGTCTTGAATATGAATATATAACATTAACTATACAATATGAAAACAGACAACTCTTGAAACAGAGAAAACTTTGGGAAGCCCAAGTAGACTAGCCCATGAGCAGATGAAGCGGGAAGTAGTAAAGAAAGGAGCCCTGACCTCGCATTGAGTGCACTCTATCCCATCATGCATTGCGCGCGACCAATACATGTGCACTCATTGCGAGGCAAGGGCGCCTTTCACACTCAATACGTTGCCAGCGGTCCTTCCTTTCAAAGGGGTCAATACGCGGTTCTTCATTCACACTCTATAAGCGGTAAGTGATCCTTCCTTTCAAAGGGCTCAATACGCGGTCAGCGGTCCTTCTTTTCAAAGGGGTCAATACGCGGTCAGCGATCCTTCCTTTCAAAGGGGTCAATACGCGGTCAGCGGTCTTTCCGTTCAAAGGGGTCAATACGTGGTCAGCGGTCCTTCCTTTTAAAGGGGTCAATACGTGGTCAGCGGTCCTTGGGCATTTTTGGGGTGCGTGGGGGTGTGTTTGAGTGATGTAGGGAGCATTCTTGGTCCAAATGGGCCGTGGGAGGTGTCAATGTGTAGCGCCTGTGGGAGAGTGTTTGACTGATCAGGTGCGGCGTGGAAGGAAGGCTATGGTGCGCTTGCGCAGTCGAGGAGTAGTAGCGAAAGTGGGCATTTTGGAGGAGCGCAGAGGCGTATTTAGAGATTGAGGGGCTGTATCGCATCCAAATAGGGCGTATAGGGTCTCATATTGAAGCTCTTGCGGTGCAGACCACGACTTGAGGTATGTCCATGTCATCAGTGACGTCATTGGTGACGTCACCAGGAGGGGTAGTAGCGAAAGCGGCCATTTTGAGGTGCGTGGGGGTGTGTTTGAGTGATTGAAGAAGCATTCTTGGTCCGAATGGATCGTGTGTGATGTCATGGTGAAGCACTCGTAGAGGAACGTCCGACTGGATGGGTGGGGCGTGGAAGTAGAGGCTATGGCGCGTATGCGCAGTAGAAAAAGAGCATTGGAATTGACGTTTTGGGGTCGAGGTGGACCACTATTGGTCCGAATGGGCCATGGGTGGTGTCATAGTGAAGCACTCGTGGAGGAACATCCGATTGGATGGGTTGGTCGTGGAAGTAGGGGTTATGGTGCGCATGCGCAGTAGAAAAAGAGCATGGGAAGGGATGTTTTTGAGTCGTGGTGAACCAGTATTGGTCCAAATGGGCTGTGGGAGGTGTCATAGTGAAGCACTCGTGGACTAGAGCCAGACTGGGAGTGATATGCGCCTGCGCACTCGGGGAGTAGTAGAGAAAGTGTATTTAAAGTCCCGCTGTCCCTTAGTAGTGGAGAAAGCAGAAACCCAGTATATTTGCTCTATCACCGTGTGGAGAGTTCTACAGGAACGCTTTAACGCCTATGTTAACGCCTATCTTAACGCTTTATCTTAACGCCTTAAAGCAGCAGCATAACGCCTTGACGCCATGATGCAGACATTTGAGAGAAAGAAAAATCAAAACGTTCACAAATGTTCATATAGTTTATTCTCCCCATCATACCCAAGCCGGGTGAACCGTGTTGGGTATGTTTACAATTCAAGTAAGCTCTTGTCCAATTAGATGCCGCCATTTGGCGCTGCAGCTGTCATATTTGTTCTTACCCGTTAGATGTATTCTCGGCAGCTCTTGTCCAACCAGAAGGCGCCATTTCAGAAAGTTCAATCTTCTGCCATGTTCGCTCTTGGGCTAAGCATCGTCGGGAAGGCCAGGGCACTGTAACAGCAACATGTCCTGGAACAGCTGTTGCGCATTTTGATCACATTTTGCAGGGCCTCAACCCTAACCCTAACCGGGAAAATGCCCTTAAATTCGACTGTATATGTCCTTCAGTTACTCCAATGTTAATCTCCCGGAATGCACGTCATCAAGCATGGTACCCGACAATATCGCCAGCTTACCCTCCTTTTGTCCACATGTCCTATACCGAGAACCAGAGAGCCTAGAGACAGGGGAATTGCACCAGTTTCACTGTGTAGGGAGGATCCATTGGAGGCATGGACTGACGTACTGCCCGCTAATGTCGAGTAGTACCGGTACTCGGGAGGTAGACGGTCCTCACTCTTTCGGGGTTGTACATGCCCATCACCCGTGTTGCTCCACCTCGGCTTTCTATCAATATCACCTCAGGGCATTGCATCCGTGGGCGGACCCCCGCATTGGACATTCTCATCGTCTTCCTGATCTTTACCCGCACCTCGAACTCTATAGTTTTTTCACTCCACCTGTTGCTCTTGTAACTCACCATGGTCCTTCCTCGTCAAAAGTTTGTGTTGGAATGCCCGCTCTTAATCTATACCAAAACATGTATTTGGTCTGTGGGATGATTTCATTAGCTCTCTTTTTTACTGCAGTGCTCTTGCATTGATTTGTTTTCTGGGCATTCACTGGTTACATTTGACCCCATCCTAGGCCACTGGCCACTTTCCCAGCTGCATTGACTGGCCTATACCAGCTTGGTTAAAATTAGAACCCCACAATTATGTTCAAGCATTGGGCATTTATGGTCACTTGTTTATGCTCATAACCTATTGTACAGAACACACACAAGACAGGGTTTTGGTTGAGATCTCATTTGTTTTTATTCAAGAACAACAATGAAAAACAACAACAACGTGAGAACAACCACGTGAAAACTGAAGCCCAGAACGGGGTTTGTACATTGAAATGGTTAGAACTTAATCCCAGAACGGGGCTTGTACATTGAAATGATCTGCGGCCCAGTCATACACCAGTACATCTCGATCGATAGCTTGAGGGTACTCGTCAAACATCTGTACGATGGCGGGTAGCGTTCGTCCACGGCAACGATGGTAGAGGTAAAACAGGCAGTACTGGCCGCACACGCTACTGCTCAGGCCTTGGAACGCTTGACTGTTCCAACACCACGTCTCTGTGCCTTCGTTCATGAAGGCTGTTAAATCGGGATGAATGGGTGGCAGGCCGTACGGGTCAAAGTATTCTCCCTGCTGTTCTGTCAAGTACACGGCCACCCATTGTTGACCGGGACTATCCATCGGGTCCGTTTTGAGGACGTATGCGGCGGGTCATTCACCTGTACGGTGATAATCTGGTCTGTATCCATGTTAGGTGGCAAATTCACACAGGACGTTGCGCGCCATCACTTGAATGATGTTTTCAAACTCGGCGCACCAAGGGACATTGATGGTTATTCGGAGGGCTCATGCAAAACGGATTTCCCACCGTAAGTTTCCTTGCCTGGCGAGGTTCAGCTGATGATCTTCTCTAAGGTGGGGGGGGGGGGGGTCAGATCGAAACAGAACAATGTGTATCCGTTAGCGTAGTCCTCCCGACTGTTCGCGCCCAAAGTTCGGTGGTAAGGCCGTGGCTGGGACCTGTTGTCCGTCCACACGCAGGGCCAAAAATTGATGCCGAAATGTTTAAAGCCAAACGGGTTCTCCGTGTAGGCTCCACTGAAACTGGTATTCTCCACACAGGCCAGGATCAATCGTTTCGGGAGTTCCCACAGGAACAGGTTCATATTCCCGGCAGGCACAGAGAACACTTTGGTTTGCACAGGTCGGATAGGGTACTGGGTTGGTTTTTTCTCCGAGGCTTTGAGGTGCCCCCATTGAACGACTGGATTTAGTTTCATTTTTCGGACATACAGGACTGCGTCTTGGATGATGATCTTATAGTCAGCTACATGCCCCTCTACGTCAGTGGCCATCAAGGCGAAGGTCGGGGGCGCCCGTATCAGTCGGATTTTGATGGGAATCTTGTTCAACAGGTAACGGTCTTGCATGAAGAGGTCTGAGTGCAGTCGACCCATGAGATTGACCGAGTTGCCGTTCTCGGTGAAACCCTTCCGTTTGTTCCATACCGTATTGTTGTTCTCCGTACCCATGTGTTCGGATGTGTTCCCGTAGAATAAACGGGCTGTGAACTGAGATTTTTTAGCCTCTCGCCCATACGACAACAGCGTTTCGATGTAGGCTCGATAGGGATACGTGTTGGCCGAGTCACTGATTAGTTTGTCGCTGAGAAAAATATCCACCTGTTGAAACATAGAGTGCAGCCAGAGATTCGTCGGGCCCACCGTTGCTTGGTCGACGATTCTGGAGCCATCCCCATTGACGATCTTGGCTTTCACATACAAGTATGTATGGGCTAAATCCACATAGGCCGTATCCGCATTACTGATGGTGAACTCGATGGGCCCTGTTTCGTTGATGCTGGAGAGCGGGAGATGCTCCACCCATCATTCTTGTTCGGCACTGGTATGTGTGGGTGGGACGGTCCACAAATCCAATTCACTGTTGGTGGAGGGGCAGGCGTGGATTAAGAACATGTTTACGCAAAGATATCCCGGGTCTTCGATGAGTGTCCTCGATGAGTCGATCGTCGACTGGGGCACAGGCTTGGTGGTGCAGGTCTTTTATTCCCTACGGTTCCTTGTGCTTTGGCGACCAAGACACCTCCTACTTCTTTGACTCGGCGTTTCAATGCTTCTCGGACGGGAACACCGCTGAACGCATCACCACATTTCGGACCGTTTGTTTTCCGACCGCTTTTACCCCACGCGTCACCAAAGGCAGAAATGTTTTGGCATGGTCTTCCCTGGAGCCGACCCGGCCCACATAGTTATCCGTCTCCAGTGCACACAGCTCCTTCAACGTCTTGCTGAAACGTACGGTCACATTGGGCTGGGGAATGGTCAGGAACTTGTGGTTCTACTCGTGGTACTCCATCTGGATTAGGTCTCGAGCTCATGATGATGTTATGCAACGCCTGGATGAATATTTTGGGTGTATGGTACTGGCCTTCGAGAAGAGTGAAGTTATAGGTTTTGCCTTCGTATACGACTTCGTACCACACCGTATCATGTTGCACGTTGTACCACGTATACGGGCACTGGATATCCACCAGGCCACACTACCAATGTCCGGGTAGATCTAAGGGATGTGGCAGCTGCTTGCCATAATGGGCTAAGCTGTTGTTGGGAAACACCGCAGCCGAGCTATTACTGGGCAGTGTGAGATAAAACATGACGATGGAGCTTTCCTGCTACCGTTGTTGGTTTTAATAGTGTTCCCAGGCCTTGGAAGCTTGTTCCCGGCGTTGTGATCGTCGCGGTGACTTGCTACGTGTCACGGCTCTGGAGGGGTGTGATGTCTTGAACAGGGGTGGTGTTTTAAAGGGTCTGAAAGGTTTTCGTAAGGAGCGTATCCGTTGTGGTGTTTTGGGTGGTGACTCCGGTTCCCGCACGGCTTCCTAGGTCCATGGGTGTCGATTCTTTCTGTGTGACTTGCAAGGTGCGCGTACCGGAGATTGCTGCATCCAGGCCCAGCGCTGGGGGTTCCTCACCAATTCCTGTGGTACATGCATGTCTTTCAAACCTTGGACAAACACCTCCCATCCTTGAGGATCCGTGTGCGACCTGCGTTGACGCATCAAGTCATTCACTCAATCCGTCATGTGGGTAACGGGGACCCCCTGGTTCTGTGTTGGCTGTGCGACTGACGCTTGGTTCAGGGGTTTGTATTGGTCCATGAACGCGATGTACCGTTGAAGCGTATGATTGTACTGTTGTACTTTCTCACTGTCGCTTAACCGCGGTCGTTGAAGAATCTGTTGCATCTCGTGATCTAGTGTGTTGATCATCTTCACCGTAGGTGGGATCGGATACGGCCATTGGAGGCTTTGAAGCAGGCGTGGTTCGATGAGGGTCATTTTTTTTTCGCGTGGTTCATTGTCGACCGAAGATCCCACCAAGTAAAGGGCCTAACGGACCAACGGGGCTAAGATCGCATCGAGAAAGCCGCCTTTCTGTAAGATCTTTTTCTTCTGTGCTTGCGGGAATCGCTTCTGGACCAGGGTTCGAAGACCTGTCTTATGCTTGGCCAACTTGGTCTTCTGAGCCGGAGTCAGAGGCATCTTCCCTTTTAAGACGTTATGGCCGATTTCACACAGACAGCGTACAAGGTCAGGGTCCGAGTCGCGTACAATAGTCTCTGAAGCGTATCCAAAAACTCTTCTCGAACTTTCCCTTGACTTTACTGATCCGTACAGGTTCCCCGATCTTGAACACCTCCTTCGATCGTGGTTGGGGTTGCATGGAGTGCAAGACACGCCGGACTTGGGCTTCGTTGCTTTTGGTGCTCTCTGAATACTCCGGTGATAGGCTCGATTTTTACCCCTACACCAGCTGGGGAAGAACACCGATGTACCGCCTTGTATTCTTATAGGTGAAATATTTATACATGCGGCTTTGAACATCCGATTGAACCTTTCCTCAACGAAAGCCTTCGCCTCGTTGTACGTGAGAAAGAAGAACACCTTGTGGGCTTTCAGAATCTGTTGAAGGGGTCTGTTGAGGAATTCCGTGCCTTCGTCGGTTTGCAAATACAACGGCTTGCGACCCGTCTTGAAGATGCCCTAGCTACGAGATTTTCCCCGGTTTTCGTTCGGATGGTACCTCCCACGTTTACTTCGACAGGATATCGATGCACGTCAAGATATATCGATTCCCATCGTTGTGTTTGGCAAAGGCGCTCATATCGACTAAATCGGCCTGCCATTGGGCATCTATACCACCAACGATGACCCGATTCCGTGGCGGGTAGCTCGATGTAAGCTACAGGTGTCTTGCTTTTTTAACCAATCTCGGGCTCGTTGTATCGCCTGGGTTTAGCGGCTCGATAGAGGGCGGATAATGCACTATAGGCTGCCGAACTATGGGGACTGTAATACAACGTGTCCAACACCTTCTCCCAGCTCTTTCTGGTGACAAATGATGATGGACCCCGGCTCTATCGTTTATTTATAACGGGTATATCTTGGGCCGTGGTCGGAGTTTCTTTCTGATTTTTTTTCTTTGGCTTCTGCCAGCACATTGACCATGGCAAATGGCCAGTCCAACTCGTCTGATGACCGTTCTTGCACGGCATCTTCCAACGCGGACCATAGAACAAGGGGGAGGGTAAAACACACTGTATCCTCATCTAGCCGAGCCAATTGAGCAAAGAAGGGGCCGCCTCGAACGTACACATCGTGACACAAGTGGATGAGGTCGCCGTCCAGTTCACCAGACAACACCTGTTTGAATTTGGTCCAGCCCTCCCGGGACAGACGAATGCGAGCCGGGCGCGGTTGTATAGGATCCGCATCCTACAGGAAAACCTCCGGGATCAAACTGAGAAACGCCCGTATTACATGTTCCGTCATGGTCAGCACGTGAATGGCACAAGATGTGACTCTCCCTCGTATTTATAGAGAGGAAAAGCCAATGACATGAGATCAAAGGATCGGGTGGTCGACCATTTTAGTCACGTAAAACGTAACATTCGCCGTCATCTCCACCTGCCATTTGGTGTTGGGGCGTTGTTGTCGGGCCCATTCCAAGCTATCCGAGGTCTTTAGTTGCGCCATGACGAGAGCGTCGTGTTTTCGAAGGCGTGGGTAGTGTGACGAAAATGCGTTTTCTCTAGTGTGCGTGACACTTCGGGACCACCATACATATGAGAGAACGAAGTCTTCGATAAAAGAAAATCATCAATATAGGTCTTAATTGGACGAATTAAGAGTTGAAACTTCCCACGTACCAAGGTAATTAATTTTGGATTGATCTCTGTTTGGATTCTAGTTAGCGAAGTGTAATTTTGCTGTTTTGGGTGAAGATACATTTCCACGGGCTGTTCTGCTTTCCAGAGCGCAGATTCAACTTCCTGGCATGCATATATTTAGTTTTGAGGGAAATGACGCCATCGCCTCTATATAAGCTCGTACTATTACGAATTCATCGTCAGTTGAAGAGCGAAGATTCAAGGTAACACGTCGTTCTGTTGGGCTGGGATGGATTATCGTCAGGAAATATTTATTGCCGTCGAGAGAGAGGAGCTGGCCGAAGTCTAGCCACACTGATGCCGTACGACCGGGAAAGCTGCATGTAACGGGAGCGTTACATTGCCGGGATTGTTGCGAGCTTCGATGATAGAATTCCACAGACAGCAGTTTACAATTCGGATCGACGTTGTCTATATAAGTCCTTTTAATCTGTCAGTTACTTCCTCAGGAGGCTAGATGACTTGTCACTCCAGTCCAGGTTGTATAGTTCTTATGGTGGGAAGGTTTTAGAAAAAGGGAAATATAACTTGTTCGTCGGCGGTTGTTGCCGAGAGATCAGGTCGTGACATTTTTCGTGACTCCGGTCCGAGTTGGCATAGGCCGTAGTCCTGTGAGTCAACGAGTGAATAACTTCGTATAGCGTTGACTGATTAATCATAGATCACACATCCCTCACTAATTATAAACATTGCAATACGCAAGTTGAAGTGCCAACGGTTTATCGGCACAGCTGATTTCTGAATAACGTTGTACTCCCAGACTACCTTCGTCTGGGATTATATTATTTCTCATATACACACACGGGTGGATCTATAGCCCTGTTTTGGATCTGTTTTGATCTACTCGGTATTGTGAATACGATAACACATTGGTGGGGAAATAGACCGACCCAGGTATCTTCACAATAATATATTATCAGAGAATTATATCTGTAAACTCTTTACACATTTACATAACATTGCATTTATCGCCTCTCGGGTCTGTGCCGTGTGGTGGACGCCGCCGAGCGTGGAGGTCGATTCTGTGCCGTGGATCCGCTTCGCCGGGTGCAGTCGTTCGTCGCCATAAAGGCCTATTATCAACGGTAATAAGTCGTCATCAGTAAAATAACGAGCAGGAGAGCCCGTGACGACTTCTGATCATATCGTACACAGTCAGCAACGAGCGGTAGAGCTCGGAACGAATTCCGACTCCTAGACATCTTACTACTGTGGGCTTACAATAGTATAGAAAGTAAATATGGGGGCAATGTGAAGGCGTGCGAGGGGATATTGCCGTGGCCAGGCAATACTACGACCAGACATTATAGAAGATTAACCGCGCTTGGGCATTCATCGGGTGACCGTCTACCAAGACAAGGCGACGACCAGAGGTTCCCTATTTCCCGGGGTACTACCGAAGACCGGAGGGAACCATCAGACCAGACTGTGTCGGGGACATATTCCTCGCGTCTTAGATAGGGACTCTGTATATATTTGTACATATTATAGCTCTTAATGGTAAAGGCAATGTATAACTTGTAGTGCAAGGATCTTAATTATTTCAAGATTTGTACGCTACACGATACTAAATCCTGTATCCCCAGCATACCTTTACTAGAGGTTTTATCAACATCATCTGAGAACAGTTGACCGCTTCTCTCTTGCAGAATCCTGGCCTAGATGTTTATGTATACTATGGGGTTTTTTGCTTCTATTTGGTGCGAATGCTATTATATGAATTATGTCTTTGATGTACCGACGCGGACTTGTTTTAGTGGACGTCAGCTCCATATTGAATGACGGAATACACGCTTGTATTGTCAGGCTTTTCAAACTCTATAACATCTGCATCTGACGAATGAGTCGAAAGACTATTGAAGATGACTGACCTATCAATAATGACTGCGGTTAATTACAGGCATTATTGATAGAAACAGCTGTGGCTAGGCTGTCCAAATTCATATTACTGGCGATGGGCTCGAAGAATATACAGTTAAACCGATCTTACCGTACCTTTTCAAGGCCAGATTCTAATTACGTATAGTGATATCTTTTGTAAGATATATTTTGTATTTCTCAAGGAAAGAGGTATTTACTTCCAACCAATCATAACGACATACCAAAAGTATACTGGACTCCCAAAATGCATAAATCACTATACAAAGCTAGATTCATAGCTGGTTCTAGAAGCTGCACCACCAAGCTTCTTTCAACCCTGTTGACAAGGGCCCTTTAGGAGGTTAAAGCATTTTGGGAAAGGTATTGCGCCACTATTTCTAAAAGCTCTGGCGTTGAGTGTATGTGGATATTGAAAAACTCAAAATGTCTTGCGGAAGAACTTGATGCTAAAGGTCACATACCGTACAGACATGTATCCACATGGGATTTCTCGACTCTCTATACTACAATTCCTCATCAGGACCTTATTGACCGTCTAAGTTCATTAATAGTGCCTGTGTTGAAGAAAACTGATCGCAGATATATTAATGTCAGAAGCCATAAAGCATTCTTTAGCTCTACTGCATACAATGGATATCATTCATGGGACGTTTCTTTTTTTTTATAGAGTTGCTTGAATTTCTCATTAAAAATATCTGTGTGAAATTTGGCAACACAATATATCAACAGCATATAGGTATTCCAATGGGTACTATTTGTGCACCCCTGTTGACTGACCTATATCTGTTCTCTCATGAATATGACTATATGCAGGCGCTTTCTTCTCATACACCTAAAGCTATATAGACGATCTTCTCTCTGTGGATAATCGCTATATAAATGCCGCAGTGAAGGATATATATCCACCTTCACATGATTTGAAGGCATATGATATTTAGACCTATGTCTCTATAAATATGAAGCAGGCCTTCTCTCTCGTCGACTTTATGACAAAAGAGATGATTACAATTTCGACATCGTAAACTATCCCTTTCTGGACAGTAATATTCCAGTGAGACCTGCATATGGCGTATATATATCTCGCCTAGTAGCATTTACTAGACCCCGTGTTAAATGTGACGATTTTAATCAACGTCACAAAACATTATTGCAGAAACTTATAAAACAGAGCTATACCACCAAGCGCCTGCACAGAAAGTTTCTCAAATTTGGCGAAACATATCGCATGCTGATAGCAAAATACGAGCGTAGCGTGTCAGATCTATGGGGTTACGTTTCGTAACTTGTGTCTAATTCCGCTTAACCCGGGGCTTGGGGCCGTATGAACCCATATACTTCAAACTCCTGATGGTGTTCATATGAACAGTCACAATCAAAGCTCATGGTGCTCATATGAATAGTCACAATCAAAGCGTGACTGAGATACATCATTCTGTAGATGACGACTTTACAACGAATATCACATGGATTAAGAATACTGATCAGCGATACGGATTTGATATTTAGGAACATCATGGTGTCTTGCCGGCATCATTGAAAACTGTTGACCGCTTCTCCCTTGCAGGAAATTAGCCTATGTTTATGTATACTATGATTATCTTTTAAAATTTGGTACTAATGCTGTTATATGGAATATGGAAAATGTCTTTGGATTATGGACGCGGATATTCTTTAATGGACCACGGCTGAATTATGAACGACGGACCAGACGCGTGTTATTATACATGTAGCTCTAGGTTTTCCACATTCAGACCATTTGATCCGGGTGATGGATCAGTTTATTGAAGATTTTTCTATTTTATTTTTCTCTAAAATGAACTTCAAAATTTTATGAAGGATCATATAGCGAGACTGTCAAAATTGGTGTTTAGGTTGCCGCAGTCAAAGGTGTTCAAGGGTGTATACATGTATTGAAGCCAATACTGCTCTTGTTTGAATTGAATAGTTACTATGTTGTATTGGTATATTTGAACAATAAATTATATTCTGTTCTTAAGATATTAACTTCACACCCTTTCGCAATTTGGTTAGGACCCACATGATATGTTTTAGACTAGACTGCTTGAGAGGCGTGTTTGATCCGAAGTGTTTCTGCCCCAGACGAATGTTCGATTCAGTACAAGTCATATACGCCACAACCGTGATATACGCTGTAAACGGAATATCATCTATCAATCCTTGGTGGATTCTACGACAAGTTATACAATAACTGATCAGAGCACGTCATCGTGAGTCTTCTTAGTCTTTCACAACATGTATGCGTTTTCCTCACCATTCCAGATGTCATCCCTCCCTGCGGAACATCAGCTTTTGTTGATATACCGTAATAACCCGTGAAGTAACATATTACGGCTGCACAGCGCCATCTCCACATACGACTGACTCACGTTATCTATTGAGGGCTGGTGTTTTATAGGTACACCTCTTTGGTACTCCTCTGAGAGTTTATTTATGGAACAGCAGGAGATCCCTATAGCTTATTTCAGCAACAACCTCTCTCTGGCAATCATCTCACCTGAATGCTTTCTTGTATTCCCTCCTTTAAAATATTGTAGGAAAGCGTCTCTAGTCAGCCAGTCGGTAATCAGTTAATAGTTCATTAAAAGATGTTGATAACTATGTTATCTTGTTATTATTCGTGCCTCAACTTGTAAATGTCACTCAAATTTACAATTCATAGATGCTGATTACCTACAGATGATGGTGAACTATGGATGCAACAAGTTGTTACATGCTTGGTTACTCAGAAACAGGTGTCATTGGCACTTTAGTCCGTTATGGTTGATGTTCTGCGAAGAATATTTGCAAATACGTTTTTTTTTTTTTTTGATTGCGCACACGGTACCATTCATGTGCATTATAATGCCTTGGTTAGACATTCGTCCTACCTTATTGAGCAATCATCATGTCTGTGGATTGGGAAGTCGTCTTTTCTGAATGGGCAGTCGTCCTATTTGATTCGACAGTTGTCATATCTGATTGGGCGATCGTCATATCTGATTGGGTATTCGTCCTATCTAATTGGGCAGTCGTCCTATCTGATTCGACAGTTGTCATACCTGATTGGGCGATCGTCATATCTGATTGGGTATTCGTCCTATCTAATTGGGCAGTCGTCCTATCTGATTGGGCAGTCGTCATATCTGATTGGGCAGTCGTCATGTCTGCGGATTGGACAGTCCTCATGTCTGCGGATTAGGCAGTCTTGCTATCTGATTAGACAGTTATCATACCTTATTATACATTCGTCATACCTGATTGGACAGTCGTCATATCTTATTGGGTAGTCGTCCTATCTGATTAGACAGACAGTTGTCCTATCTGATTAGATCTCCGTCATACCTGATTGGGCAGTCGTCATATCTGATTGGTTAGTCGTCCCATCTGTTCGGGCAGTCGTCCATCCTGATGTGTCCGAATCAATAATCACAAGGCCGTTGTTCAATGAAGCTCCATCGGTTACCAACTCGAGCGAGTTACTTGCGAGGTCATAGTTAAAGGGATTTATGATCCTGCCTTCATCTCTACAATCATTGATCAGAAATGAAATTCCTAGTCGTTTCCCATTGTACAAAAGCAACTCAATCGACTTCTGATTGTGACTGTTCACGCTAACACCCTGACAAGTTCAATACATTTAATACAACCTAAGACCTTTAGTCCTCATACTTAATTCGAACGGGCAGAGCGGGTACCGTACCGAATGTTCTGAGTATTGATGTCAATATATTCTTGTTAAATTGGCAATCGATTTGCTTATATCCCGGTGCTATTGATACACTACATAAAGTCGGCCAACAATCTGTTTTTCAAATGTAAGTTATCGGAAAATATTCTTTGTTTTAGCGGCGATCAAATGATATGTTCATTACATCCATATGTGCACTTTGAAACCTTTCTTCTTACAATTAATGTATTGGTATAGTCTACACATGCTATTTTTCTACAATTACTTATGACAAAAACCATTTATGTTAGCTTGCAGTTGGAAGCATGGATATTGATGCTTCAATATTCATCCTTTGTGCGGTTACCATCTCTTATAGTGCACGGTACAACCAACTGCACAGAAAGTCGCAAAGTCCCGGTATATATTGTGGAACTAAGTATAGCCGGTGTTTTCACGTGAAAGAATGGAGAGCGGGTGTTGGTGGATGTCAGCTCACACGATAATGTACCACCCACTAGATGAGTAAGAATTTCTCTAAAAGCAAATCTGGCGGGCTTTATATACCGTCCCGATCATACAACTGCAGTCACAGAACGGTTGGAGAGGGCCGACGGAGCTGAACGTTAACTCGCTAAATGACAGCTTTCAGGATCAGCGGTTAGAAAATACTAGCAATCACATTGACAGTAAGAAGTTATCGCGAAAATATAAGAACAGCGATACGCTGCAGAAAATGGCACTGCTTGGCAAAGCGTTTGGCTTGACATTTTGT
Organism: Hanleya hanleyi; assembly: GCA_036873755.1. Lineage (NCBI taxonomy): Eukaryota > Metazoa > Mollusca > Polyplacophora > Lepidopleurida > Hanleyidae > Hanleya > Hanleya hanleyi. The sequence goes on along the minus strand of JAVTVY010055674.1, from coordinate 5,785 downwards.
ATATTAATAATTTCCGTAGAATGTAGAATACTAAATGATGCCGAAACTCGGAGAATAGATAGATTTTCTCTCGATGCTATGAACTGTGGCAGGATACCAGCTCTAAATTTGGCATTAGTCCGGGAAGGACAAATTGTTCTGACGAAGGGTTACGGTACCGCTGATTCCCGAGATGGGAGTCGGACCACTGATTCCACTGTCTTCTGTATCTCGTCTCTTACAGAATCTTTCACCGCTCTCACCCTGGCTAAACTTCTCTCAAGAAATGAAAGGTAAGTCCAGATTTCATTACGTAATTTTGAAGATTGTTTCCTGTTTCATTGTCATGACCCGATTAACTGCATGATACCTTTGATGTACTAGATGTACCTTTGATTGAAACATAGGTAAGTTACAAATTATCATTTGTACCGGTTTTGCGATTAGGACTGGATGATATTTGTTTCTCGTGTTTTCATTGTTTTGCAATTTTGATAATCGATTCCAGCCAAAGCTATTGTTAAAAATTCAATCCGTGAACGTGTGGGATTGCCGGTCTATTATACCTTGATAACCATATTGAATGTCTGCTGAACAATATCCATTTGTCGGAATGTCGAGTTACCGCTTATATGTCAAATCATTCAAGTCATTTATTCGGCATTTATATTGAAAACAGCGCGAATAACCGTTATATCTTTGGCGGAATAACATACATGATCGTCCGGTCACGACTTCCATTGTATCTCTCATATGTGGAAGCATTATTTGTCCATGAGTCAATGTCGCTGAACATATGAAATGTTAAATTAGCCGCCAAAATTGTTTCCATATGTTTAGAGACAGAACCCCTCCATCGTCTGACGAATCAGGCCTTTTAAAAGTTCGAAGGTTTCCATCGCGGACCAGCATTCATTCGAGACCACTCGGTAGTTTCCGTTTCGAGCGGGAAGCGGTTTTATTCTTGTAGCATGTGCATCCGAGAACAATTCGAAGTCAGATAGGAGCAGAGAATTAGGCTACACGGTGTACGCGTTGTATACAGAGTTGATCTCCAACACATGTTACTGTAGTATTTCGTCACTATGGTAACATGCTTTGTTTGTTGGATAAACAGTTGGTTGTTGTAATCGTCTACACGTTGGGATGCAAAAATGTTTAGTTGTTTATTTATTTACACTGGTTATATATTTCGTTTAATTAGTCTCTGGTCAACACCAAGCAAAAAAAGAGAACCAATATCTACAAAAATAGCGATCCCTTCGTTAAGATTCATAGGAAAATCATTTTCTCTGTGCTAACTTGGTCCTTACTGATTGCTTTCACTCATGTCCTTTTTTTATACATTAAGATCTAATAAGCGTAATTACATGTTAAAACAAGACGCCTATAGTTCTTGAATAGTTTTTCACTATACTCCCATTAACATTTGCCCAGCAGGGAATATATTACGGAATATGGGCACAGGCCCGACATTCAATAACCAGCCATGATCCGTAAAGAAGAACGGATGGAGGCGTTTGAATACCGGTATATTGTGAAACCAGTCTGTTGTGTGACATACACAAGCACACACCCCCCCGTCCCAGGATCTAGCGAATACTACTGCGTGAGATTATATTTCAGATAAGAAGGTGAATGCGAAATACTACTATCCAGAAAGGGATACATTGCAATCGACGACAGTTGGGCCTTTTCAATTTTGATATAAATTATAGCATGTTCATTTCGGATCAGTCGTCTGGTGGAGGTGGTCCGGATATATATATCACGGTGTCGCTTATATTATCCAACGTGATGGAACGATACGACATATTGTTCATTTATCTGACATGAACCTTATGTTGATCTCCAACTCATGTTACTGCATCTTTATTTTATCAAGCCAATTTCTACGTTCCCACGTTAGAGTCGAAGTGGGAACGTAGACATTGGCTTGATAAAATGAAGATGATGTTAATGTAGTATTTCGACACTATGTGATTCTTTCAACAGTTAAAAATATCTTCAATCCTCATTCAATCTAAATCATTCGTGATGCCATGAAGCACGTGTTCCAACGTGGGGTTGTAGTATATATATCATCAAGTACATCTGTTCCAGATTTATCATATTTCTTGATAAATATTATACACTGGTGATGGCAGAATACGATCGTTGGGTGTAGGATATCTTGAAAAATGAGTTTGTGTCACGTTTCATCCGGGGTTATAGGGCAATAATGATCCGGAGCTATATGGGTAATGATGCCGCATGATCCGGAGTTATAGGGGCGCTGATCCCGCATGATCCGGAGCTTTATGGGCAAGGATCCCGCTTGATCCGGGGCTATAGGACAACGATGATCCGAGACTATATGGACAAGGATCCCGCATGATCCGGATCTGCATTATCCTGGGCTATGGGGACAATGATGATCCGCGACTATTGGGGCAAATGACGATACTGAGCTATAGGGGCAATGATCCCGCTTGATTCGGGGCTATATAGGGCAATGATCCCGAGTGCCATATCTGAGGATACTGATGATCCGCGGCTATAGGGGCAATGATCCTGCCTCCTGGGCTATGGGTAATGATGATCCGTGGAGAAAGAGGCAATCATCCCGCATGATTCGGGACTATGTGAGCAATGCTCCCGCATTATCGTGGGCTATAAGGGCAGTGGTGATCCTGGGCTATAAGGGCAATGATCCCGCATGATCTGGGGATATAGCGGCAATGGTGATCCGCGGCTAAAAGGGCATTGATCCCGCTTGATCCGTGGCTATATGGGTAATTATGATCGGGAAGAGAAGGGCAATGATCTCACATGATTCGGGGCTATATGGGCAATATTCTCACATGATCCGGGGCTGTAGGGGCAATAGACATCATCAAAATCAAATAGTTTATTTGCTCTTGATATCATCATGGTAATGTAACACCTCCAAGATGTTCATGCTTAACAATCACAATCAAAGTGAGACTGAGATAGGCATTCAGAAAATCATTGTGAATTCATTTGGAGTGAATAATACTGATCAGTAATGTGGATTGGTTGACGGGATCCAAACTGGGCAACCGGATAGATCAGCGATCTGCCTAAAGACGACAAGCTTATACCGCTGTTCACCCTGGCACAGCTCTCGCTGATTGGCTGTTTTGTTATCTGTTTAGACGGCAACTGTATTTAAAAATGTCAGGAAGTCTCTGTCAGACTAGCTCCTTTTTCACTCGACATGTGATTCTTGTCCGTCAGGGTCATTATACGCGGCATAAGTTTCAGTGATCTATAGATATACCGGGGATCTACCGTGTTGCCCAGGTTGGAAAAGCTCATCATGCTTTATTGCTGGAATCATAAAGAAAACTAATGACTGCCTCTCTTTGTCAAGAAACTAGTTTGTTTTCTCGTATATTACCACATCTCCAGGGCATCAAGGTATATCGTCCAGGTTTTGAATAGAATTTTCAAATTGAAATCGGGCATTTCCGTTGGCTTGTGAAGATAAACTAGAAGAACAGCCATCCAATAAGAACGTATCTGTTAAGGTCTATTGGTGCTGACTCTGTGATATATGATCAAAAAGATTTCAATCCGATTGACGTATAACTTCTTTATGGTGGTGCACGGTGAATAACTAAATAGTAAATAACTTTCACATTTCGAACGCATCAGAGTCGGACCTTTGGGAGTTGCAATCAATTCAGAAGATTTCGAAACTTTGAGATAGAGTATGACGGTAACTCAGTTATATTAACTTGTTGAATGCCACAATATTTTGCTTTTGAAGTGTGGTAGTAGTAGGGAAAAGGCATTTAAAGTAACTTTCACCCGGATGTAGTGACGTCACGGGGAGGATTGAGGAGGAACTAGTGGCGCCATCTGTACACATTGGTGGCAAAAACCCGCACTAGGGGGAGACAACTCGATCTGCATATTGGCGGTTGTGTGGTGGTGGTGGTCAAAATGGTGGCCTGTGGTGGTGGTGGTGGTCAAAATGGCGGCCTGTGGTGGTGGTGGTGGTCAAAATGGCGCCCTGTGGTGGTGGTGGTGGTCAAAATGGCGGCCTGTGGTGGTGGTGGTGGTCAAAATGGCGGCCTGTGGTGGTGGTGGTGGTCAAAATGGCGGCCTGTGGTGGTGGTGGTGGTCAAAATGGCGGCGCAAGGGAGCAAACGAGGCGGTGGGGAGGTCACGGGGAGAAAAAACCCTCACATTACCCTAAAAAAAAACTCTAAGCCATATAATAATAATAAACATAATCTATAGGTGTTGTACCATGTTAATAGGATCAGTCTAGCATCTGTACCACCCTAGGGTCGAGCGTTTATTGTCCCGTGTATCTCCGCAGAAAATCAACAAACAAAATGGTGGCTCCAGGATGGTGTGGGGACGCCCTTTCCACATCACGGCGTCGATCCTAACCATAGCGCCATCTGCACACACCGACGCAAGGGAGACAACTCGTGTGGCCCAAGGGTATGGAAATAGCCGTTTTGGAGCTAGGGGAGTTACTACTGGTCCAGTGGGGTCGAGTGAGGTATCAATGTGAAGCCTATGTAAGGGGGCATCTGATGGGCTGGGTGTGGGGTTGACATAGCGTCATTCTGCGCATGCGCGGTGGCCCAAGGATATGGAAATAGCCGTGTTGGAGCTAGGGGAGCTACTCGTGGTCCGATGGGGTCATATGAGGTATCAAAGTGAAGCTTATGTGAAGGGGCATCTGATGGGCTGGGTGTGGGGTTGAAATAGTGGCATTCTGCGCATGCGCGGTGGCCCAAGGGTATGGAAATAGACGTTTTGGAGCTAGGGGAGTTACTCATGGTCCAATGGGGTCATATGAGGTATCAAAGTGAAGCTTAGGTGAGGGGGCATCTGACTGGACTAGGGGCTCGGGCGTTGTTACCATTCTGCGCATGCGCGGTGGCCCAAGGGTATGGAAATAGACGTTTTGAGAGCTAGGGGAGTTACTCATGGTCCGATGGGGTCATATGAGGTATCAAAGTGAAGCTTAGGTGAAGGGGCATCTGACTGGACTAGCAGCTTGGGCGTTGTCACCATTCTGCGCATGCGCGGTGGCCCAAGGGTATGGAAATAGCCGTGTTGGCATGTAGGTGAGTTACTCATGGTCCAATGGGGTCATATGGTATCAAAGAAGTGAGGAAAGCTTAGGTGAAGGGGCATCTGACTGGACTAGCGGCTTGGGCGTTGTCACCATTCTGCGCATGCGCGGTGGCCCAAGGGTGAACATAGACGTTTTGGGCTCGAGCGGGGTTTCTCATGGGCCGATGGGATCGAGTGAGGTATCCATGTGAAGCCTAGGTGAGGGGTTACACTAGGGTGTCGTATCCATTCTGCTGCGCAGGTCACGTGGGGGTTGTGACGTCACTTCCGGTTGGGGTGAATGGGGCGTGACCTTGGGTACATGTCTAGACTTGTTTGTGTGTGTTGATGTACTGGGTTTTTCCCCCCCCACAATGGCGTTCACCTTCGGACGTGGTTTGGTGGGTCTGCGCAAGTGTGTGACGTCACTTCCGGTTTTCACTAAAACTACCTCCAAACCCAGAAGAGTTCCAACGTTCAACCCTCCGGGGTGTTTTCCCGGCGGGCCCCGGCGCCCCCCCCAGCGCGCCCCGGCCGCAGCGCGCGCGCGCGTCAATGTGGGGAGAGGTTAAATCCACGCCTATTTCACCCGGATGTAAAAATGACGTCACTTCCGGTTTGGGTGAATGGGGCGTGACCTTTGGACATGTCCAGACTTGTCTGACCGCCATTGTTGGAAAATGGCGGCTAATGGCGGAAGGTGACCGCCATTGTGGGAAAA
>JAVTVY010055673.1:0-29343 GCA_036873755.1 Hanleya hanleyi | reverse complement strand
TGTGATATATATACAGTGATAGCGTAGGTCCCTAGTGTTGATAAATTACTATGAGGCCACATGTAATCTGATCAAGTAATTGTCCAGAACTTTGCCATATATACATGTACCTATATGTGATATATATACAGTGATAGTGCAGGTCCCTAAGTGCTGATAAATTGCTATAATGAGGCCACATGTAATCTGATCAAGTAATTGTCCAGAACTTTGTCATATATACATGTACCTACATGTGATATATATTCAGTGATAGTGCAGGTCCCTAGTGTTGATAAATTACTATGAGGCCACATGTAATCTGATCAAGTAATTGTCCAGAACTTTGCCATATATACATGTACCTACATGTGATATATATTCAGTGATAGTGCAGTCCCCTGGTGTTGATAAATTGCTATAATGAGGCCGCATTTAATCTGATCAAGTAATTGTCCAGAACTTTGCCATATATAGATGTACCTACATGTGATATATATTCAGTGATAGTGCAGGTCCCTAGTGTTGATAAACTGCGATAATGAGGCCACATGTAATCTGATCAAGTAATTTTCCAGAACTTTGCCATATATACATGTACCTATATATGCGATATATGAAAAGAATAGACTGTATCGACTCTACCTCCTCACTCATGATGAAAATATTCATCTCGAATACAGAGCATATAGAAATAAACTTAACCATATTCTACGATTGGCTAAGAAACAATATTTTGAACATAAATTTAATGAGAGTAATCAAGATATAAAAGGAACTTGGAAAATTTTAAACCAACTCATGAATAGAAGCAAGGCCACAAGAACACCTGAGTATTTTAGAGTGAACAGTGAGAATATATCGGACAATCAGGTTATCGCCAACAAGTTTAATGAATATTTTAGCTCGGTGGCACCCAATCTTGATTCTGAAATCCCAAGCACTCCTTCCAATTTTAAAGATTACCTTGGCACACCTGTCCCTGGCAATTTCTTATTCACACCGGTAAATCTGGATGAGGTGAAGATAACGATAATGAACCTGAAGACCGCTGCACCTGGTATAGATGATATACGGACGTCCTTGGTTAAACTGGTATCTGATTACATTTCTGCTCCGCTTGCCTACATAATTAATCTTTCATTCTCTTCTGGGATAGTCCCAAAGCCCTTCAAAAATGCTAAAGTTACACCAATTTTCAAAGCTGATGATCCGTCTGTATTATCAAATTATAGACCAATATCTGTCTTACCATGTTTAGGTAAAATTCTCGAAAAAATTGCGGCTACGAAAATATCAGACTTTTTGGAATCCAATACAATTCTTTCCAAAGATCAGTTTGGCTTTAGGCCCAATCACTCGACATCTCTAGCAGCAACTACACTATATGACACACTCGTTTCAGCAAAAGAATCCAAACTTTATAGCATAGTTTCCTTCTTGGACCTGTCTAAGGCTTTCGACACTGTGAATCATAATATATTACTCTCTAAACTCGACCACTACGGTTTTCGAGGCCTGTCTAATACTTGGCTTAAAAGTTATCTGTCTGACAGATCCCAATGTGTTATATATAACGGCGCCTACTCTGAACCGTCTCAAATCTTATTTGGTGTCCCCCAAGGATCAATATTGGGCCCAATTCTTTTTCTTCTCTATATCAATGATATAAGCAATGTTACTAATCTTCTGAAAATTATCTTATTTGCTGACGATACCAGTGTAGTATATTCTTCCGAAAAAATAATCGAGGTCTTCGATATCATGTCACAAGAGTTAGAAAGACTCTCGACTTGGTTTTCCTGTAGCCGACTCTCACTGAATATCAAGAAAACGAAATATATGTTAATCAAGCCTAGTAACTCTAAACCTCCAGCTAATCCATATCACTTACTTATATCTGGCAATGAAATTCAACTCGTAAATCAATTCAAATTTCTGGGTATTTTTCTTAATGACCAACTAAACTGAAAAACTCATATACACTATATTGGTAATAAAGTGTCCAGAAACTTAGGGATAATAAACCACATAAAACGCGCTTTGAATAAAAAAACACTGTACATTTTATATTATTCGATGATCTTCCCCTATTTTAATTACTGTAATGTTCTATGGGGAAATACCTACATTACTCACCTACAGCCATTGATAACTCTCCAAAAACGTGCGCTTAGAGTGATAACACTATCTAGAAAGCTAGACCACACTTCGCCTCTGTTTACTGATTTAAAAATTTTACAGCTACAGAAATTAAATCTTTACTCATGCCTTATTATGACTCACAAATTTTTTCACCATCCCGAAATACTGCCACAAATTTTCCAGTCTTATTTTACTAAGCAATCTAGTATTCATTATTATCGGACCAGGGGAAACCTGCTTAACCTATACAGACCCATCTATCGATCCAATTTATCATTTTACACCCTCAAAGTTACAGGACCTCGAGAGTGGAACAAACTGCCCCAATCAATGAAAGGCATTCAATCAACATCACTTTTTAAATCAAAACTCAAATCCTATTTCATTACGAACTGATGTATTGTACTGGTCCATTTCTCTCAGTGCGTGAAATCTTTTATTCTTCAGCCATATGTTTTTCTCATATTTCTACAGATGTCATTTAAGACGTTATTGGGATAGAACAAGCCCTTTTGGGTTTTATTCCCGCCAAATTGTATTTTCAGGCTAATTATTACTCACATATATTTAAGAAAACAACTCAGCATTTCAGCCATTGGTATCCATTACTTTGATGTATATTTTGGTGAATAAATTTCAATTCAATTCAATAAGGGAATATTCATTATGCTATAAATCGGATACATATTACCAATAATCCATGGACTTTGAAATGAATAGAGGAAAAAATAACACGAAATCTAGTCTTATTCTAGGACTTTGTTTTATTTAAACTAGAAATTATTATTAAACTAGTAATTATAGAAACTATAAATTATATAGGTATAAAAGAGTGGTTTTCTGACGTGGAGAAGTGGTATTATCCTATATGCCGGTCCACTGGCTGAAATCAATGGTTCGCATTATTAATCTGTCTCACAACAACAGGCTAAATGTCTTTGACACTGGCCGCTGTATGGATGACCTCGAATTGCTTCCATTGCTCCACATTTTCGTAGTTCCGAGCACTGGCACGAAAAGGGGAACATTGCATTCCAAGGTGAAGGTTCCTGGGTTAGAAAGTCCCAACCACGCCTCTGCAGGGGGCCACAGAATGCTGTAAATAAATGATATCAGTATTTAGTACACTGAACGTGGAAAATATGTAAAACTAATAGCCAGGGGTGGGGGAAACTACAGTAGCGACAAAGTAATGTATATTTGACAGGATAATGATATCTCTACCAAGAAAAAAATATAAATAAGATATAATTAACCAAATGTTCACACCGAAGAGCTGATTGAGAAAACACCATCTTATTTTTTCTTTAATTACATCGCAACCATGGCACTGAACTAGGTATATATGTATATCGACAGGTACGGATACAGGATTTAAACATTTTATACTTGGGGCTGTGCACGTTGAAATATTCGAATTTAATCCAAGCAATTTAAAAAAATACGCCCTTTGTTTTAACTTGCTAATAACTTCTAGGTTTTTCTCCAAAACCTCAAACCCTTAGAGTCTCTCAGGTTTTCTAATTTTGTCTCACAACGTATTTTATTGGCTTTCAATGTAATCGGATTTATTAGCTAAACTGCGATCTTTATTACTTGAACATTCATATCATCAAAACGAATAAAACAATTTGAGATATGAGAGACACTTATGTTTTGTCCCCACGCATATTTAACCTCTATATAGACGACATCTATTGATGGTAAAAATGTGTGGTTATTCTTGTACGCTGAAATTATTGTGCTGATATCTGAAACTATAGTGAGGTACTCGATCATCTCTCGGCCTATAGTGTGATGCCAACACAATGCAAAGTCCAATATTATGACCTTTTAGAACTCCTTCTGTTCCTAAATCCAGTGATATTTTTTTTGTGGGGGCTAACCATTAGATGTGGTGGATAAGTATGTATATCTGGGGTTACTGTTTACGGAACACCTACATTACAATATCGTGACGAAATATTCTTGGAAGGTCTAAGAAAAATGCTGTATACTTAATCGTTTATGATATTGTGAATACAGTCTGTCATAACTCTTACTGAGTGCCTTCTGTATACTCTTTTAATGAGGTTTGTATTTTTATGATGTAGTTGGTTAGACATAAATAAATTAACTTGAACTTGTGTAAAATGACACGTCACGTAGTTCAATTTATTCTCATCACAATAAAAAAGCTCCTCACAACTGTATGATAAATCGATGAAAACTTCCAAAGGAAGCGAAAGAAATGTGTTTTTGAAGATTTTGTTTCATATTGGTCCGGGGGGCTGTCTGATACAGTGATTAACGATACAGTAGGGCATACTCAATCTTGAAAACCCATGTGTCAAATCACAACCGGAAGAAATATTATTGTGGACAATGAAATAAATTCTGTTTTCTTATGGGGTTCTTACGTGCAATCTAGCAGACAGTTTATCATGCAGTGTGGACATGATATCGTTAGCTATCACGGCATCCCATAGCGGTCAAGCAGTGCAGCTGAGATACTAAGGCTACATCCGAGAATCCACCGAATTCTCGGGTCTAAATGTTAGGTGTCGATGAATGTTTTCCTGTAGAGTCATATGGTTGTTTTTTCGTCGCCAGACGTCGTCAATTCCCCCCTCCCCCCCCTTGCATATCGCTCCAATTTATACCGATTTCAGCCTAGCACGCGTGCTGAATTTCTTTGTGGAAAGTGAAAGTTTAACGATAAAAATCCCATATTAAGGAACACTTTTCCACATAAATTATTTTTGATATAAGAAGGGAACTTGTTTTGGACTATATAGAGATACAATAATACAAACAAAATATTTCCCTCGAGTCTTTCATCCTAGCTGGCCTGGGGTGGGACGGGGAGCTGATTTGGGTCCCTTAAACTTATCTGACATGATGTCCCTCTTCGTGCTCCTCCGAAATAGGGACAAAATGAAAGCTGAAAACTGGCGGCCATGTGGGGATAGGAGGAATGTCTCCCACATTTTTGCTATTCTACAACTGAAAGCGACATTATTTAACAAGAATTTTTTTTTCGAAGAAAAAGAAGAAAAGAAAGAAAAATCGACCGAAAACTCCTTCTGATGTACACCCTCAACTTATAATATAGGGTCTTCTAAAGCATATCCTAAATTACGTGAGAAAACACTTGGATAGGGAGGAGACGCTATATAGCTGAAACATTGCTCAACGCGACGTTAAACCTTAATTCTCTCTCTCCATATAGGCTAAATGAGGCCATCCACTCCATGCTCCACCTTTCCCATCCCAGAGACTCTTAAATCCCGGGCCCTGTGGTAGATAGGAGAATCTGGAGAAAAAAAAACTTGCCTCCTTGGCTGCCACTGAAGTAATTCACGAGTGGGGTTTGTCTTCCCTGGGTGCCGCCAAAGAAATTCACTAATGGATTCTGCACTAATGGGTTCTGAGTATCCGGGTTGATGCTCACTGGGACACTCCCTCCTAGTGGATTTACGCCAGCATTATTCAGTGAATTAAAGAAGTAATTGTTGAAATAATCGAAACCATTCTGCTCACCGTCCTCTTCTGTCATCACTTGTGGAAAACACAAAACCCCGCAGACAAGAATCAGTAATCCTACCATATTGGCCTGTGTAAATACAGATGACAAGTTTCAGTTAGAACAAGTGTTTCTAGACATAAAAGTTCATAGCTTTAGTATAAGTACCTGTACCAAAGATTACGAGGCTCCTTCAAAGTACGATTGTATTTGTCTGTATTATGCATATGTTGTTCGAAGGAAAAAAATTCGGGGAAAAAAATCCGACAGTATCAATATGTTGGCGATTTTGTGGCATATATTAGAGATGACAAGGTATGTAGCCTTTACAATATCAAAGGAGAATATGCTGTAATTTTCTTTGACTAAGCCCGAGAATTTGGTCTATTTTGTTTGCAATTCAAGTTTACTGCAAAACATGCAACATCATAGTGAAATCATGGACGCTGTTGACGAACTGCGAGTGAAAATACTTTGTAATATAACTTTTAATGATATGTATAACTACATATATATTTATTCGTGTCATCTTCGGGAATGGTGGTTTACATTTCAACAGAATTCATAGGTATATATAAGTTCTGAACATTCAAACATAAGCAACCATGCAGTCAGACATACTGTACGGTGAGTAGTGAGTTCTTCTGATGCTTTGATACCACAGTTCATTGACGGATTTTCTGCCTCATGGCCAGGGCATGCGAAGAAGAGTATTTCAGTCGGTGGCTTTGTCAATAATCTTACAGCTCAACAAAACAAATTCTACCAATTGTCCAGCTGGAATCATGGCTCCACACTGTTGTTGAAAAGCTCATATTTATCTATGTGGGTTAAAGGTGGTCTATGGCAAAAATTAATAAAATGTCATACGTGACATGTACAAAAATATTAGATCTTGTGTGAAATTTGATAATAACATCTCATCACTGTTTGTTTGTAAACACAGGTGCAAGACAAGGAGAGAATCTTTCCCCCTATCTTATTTCATTGTTTATGAATGACCTGGAAGATTTCCTTTTAGAAAGAGTCGCTAATTTTATCTATATTGTTATATGCTATATGCGGATGATACTATTATTGTAGCACAACCCCTGGTGAATTACAAGAAGCACTAAATGCCTTTTCAGAGGATTGCCATATCTGAAAACTTGACATTAATATAAGTAAAACAAAAATTATGGTTTTTGGTTCCAGAATATGTGATCAAGAGTTCCTCATTACCGATAAAAAGATAGAAATTGTTGAGATGTACAAATATGTTGGTAGCTAGTAAAACTGGCTGATTTGTTAATACTATCAAACGCACATTCGAGCAATCAGGTAAAGCATTGTATCTTCTGTATGCTAGGATAAGAAACTTTGAGATTACAGGGTTTGTTAATATTGCTACTATTGAAATGTTATATACAAATTTTCTTAAACATATACTTTGTGTCAGAAAGAGTAACCATCACATTATGTTGTACGGCGAGCTCGGTAGATACCCTCTCAGAATGTTGTCCTTCTGGTCCAGGTTAATTCAGGGTACGACATCCAAACTGTCAAACTTGGAATATAAACTTTTATATGATAGCTACGCATCTGGAAGTTTCAAGAGTAAATGGATGAATTTCTTTAAATTATCTTTAGGCGAGTTGGGATGTAGTCATATTTGGCTACACCAAAATGTGGAAAACGTACTCTGGTTCACCAAGTACGTCGAACAGTTGGAAAAAGATCAATATCAACAGACGTTGTCGGCCACCGTGAGAAACACGTCGAAAGGCATTAATTACATAGCATTCAAAACTGTTATAAATCTAGAAAATTATCTGTACATATTACCACCCAGAATATATTATTCATTGGTAAAATATTGATTTTGTAATCACAGGTTGCCAATAGAAGTAGGAAGATGGACCAACATACAGAGATCTGATAGAATATGTACTATGTGCAACTTAAACGTAATTGGAGATGGACGTCACTTTGACGAAATTAGAAGCCACAATATTCCAAAGTATTACTTAACAGGCGACCTTGATATTAAATAATCTGAGCTCTTCAACACAAACCACTTTAAAACACTGAATAGGATGTATATATCTACATAAGTAAATGAAATACAGGCAGACCGGTAGTCTTGAAAGCGAACACACAGTACCCCTCTGATGACCGTCATGACACAGCTCATATAGCTGAATACATCACAAGATATTTTTTGTCATACTTACTCTGGGGGTCGCTGGTTCGAATCCCGCTCGGGACTCGACCAATTTTCTGAACTAGAATCTGTGCAATACTAAGATAGTGTAATCCCAAAATAACGAAAATAATGTTATACAATCACTTCCTAAATAACAAAAAATATCTTCCTATGTACTCAGCTATGGGAGCTGTGTCATGACGGTCATCAGAGGGGTACTATATGCTCGCTTGCAAGACTATCGGTCTGCTACCTCCTATTTTTGTGAGAGGTCCGTTCGCCGAGTGGTTTAGATCGCCGACACATAATGCTGTCGATTAGGTGCCTTACTCTGGGGGTCGCTGGTTCGAATCCCGCTCGGAACTCGACCAATTTTCTGCACTAGAATCTGTGCAATACTAGGATAGTGTAATCCGAAAATAGTGTTATACCTTTCTAATTGACAAAAATATCTTCTTATGTATATTCCATTTGTATCTATATGCGTTATTGTATTATTGTAATCACTGTATTGATAAATGACCACCTCCGCACGAATCACATTGGCGAATGAATAGGCACCTCTCGGTCTCAAATTCATACGAATATAATTTATATAAATAAAAACACGGTAAAAATATATGATTTTTTTATATGCTCTCTTAAAAAGTAGTACTTCAATATAAGAGTGATATTTAGAGGGCTTTACTATCAACCTTTACTATCAACCTTTACTATTAAATACTATCAACCTTTACTATTAACCTTTACAATCAACCCTCACTATCAACCTTTACAATCAACCTTTACCATCAACCTTTACTATCAACCTTTACATCAACCTTTACTATCAACCTTTGCTATCAACCTTTACTATCAACTTGTTTATGTCTAAAAGGTAACGAAAGCCCTTAACAAATGAATCTTATCAAATATATAATCACGATGATGTATGTAAAACACAAATATGTGATATTGTATGAACTACAGGCCTAATCCGTGCGCCAATGTGTCCTCAGAGATCATCTATACGCACATGAGAATTCAGTATTTGAAAGAATATTTTGATACTGGCCATCTCCATCCCAGTTAGTGTCATCTATGGTGTCAAAGCTCGACTAACTTATCTGTTTAAGGTGATTAGTACTCCTTCAATACTCCAAGATAGTCCAGTCCGTGTTACACCTCTAGGTGGACATTCAATGTGATAGGCATAATTAGGAGATTCAGTTTTATTGGATTCGACCACCTATGTATAAACGTTGTCATACTCTGATTAATTGCAGTTGTAATAGGCTGACAAAGTCACCATCTCTGATTATTGGTGAAATGCAACCAGTGAGACTCGGAGAGTAACGAAATTGCCGGTGGTTTATTGGATAAGCCGAATTTTTCATGTTTCTCTAATTTTGTATGTCAGCTTAAATATCATCACATTTGTCTGCCACCGGTCAGGCGTGGTGTATTACGTGACTGCTTCGCAGTTCGTAGTTTAATATGGCATTTCGTCCCATTTCATGTGTCACTGTGACCTTTCGAAAGTACAATGTGGAGAAAGATCTGAAACACTTGACACGTTCAAAAATGACCGCTAGAATAAGGGGAGTTATATTTAATCCAAAATCCAAACAGCGCATATGTCAGCTGAACGTCTTGGCTTGGCTTCATACACTTCACTTCCATTGGATCAAAAGTTGTTATGAACACTTCGCCATGCTACACGCTCCACTCACGGATACTAGACCACTGTTAGACTCTGTTTTGCTCAACGTCAAACAAGTTTTGAAGAAATTTGGCATTACTGTTCACCAAAAATAAAACGTTTACTCTCGTCTTCAGTAAACTTTGTATTATACTTCCCTACTGGACTTACATAATCCTATCGGTTCCATTAAGGGTAGAAGAATTTAACTAACACCTATAATTAAATTTCCAGCAAAATCTGTCTCATATGACAGATGAATGTACAACAACTTTTGAAATGAATTTTTAAAAGAGTGGTGGAAAACGATGCCGCCGTATTAGCGAGAATATGCTGACTGTATATTTCTAAAAAAAAATCACATGATGTGATTTGTATCCCAGTCACGCTTTTATTGTAGGTGTTCATCTTGAATGACGTGCCTACACGGCCTCTAGCACCAGCTTGAGCGGTTTTAGATAAAAATATCTGAGAGCGATGATGTAATATCTCCACCAAGCCATCTGATGGAAAATGATGAGCTATATGTGACCGCCTCATAGGAAAGAACGGCCCAAAAGAGTGAGTATTTATAGAACGCAAGCTGTTATTGAGAACAAATTCTTGTGAGGCCCGACGCCGACCAAACATTTCATTCTCAAACATGTTTACAAGTCACAAAACTAAAACACAATGATTTGTTACAGAGGGCAATACACAAGCTTTACGTCCGTCATTCAATAGTCAGATTGTCAGATGGATGAACGCAATTCAAGACACACAGCGATTGAGACACATCATCAAGAGATGTTATGAGTACTGACACCACCGATCATCGAAAATAGAGCCCATGCAATTTAACAGTTGGGGATATAAGAGCTTATGAATGATAGAGTATCGACAATTGTTATTATAACCAGTGGGGTAGTTTTCACTTTTGGTGAATATTCCTTGGTGTCAGCTGATACGCATGCAGTTTGAGAATCTCAGACTGCACGATTTTTGAAAACAAAAATAATAAAATAAATACATGTATAATAAAGCTGGTTCAAACGGACACTAAGATCTGAGAGATCATCGTTGCTTTCACATTGACAATTTGCTACAGTGACCATATTTATTATATGGAACGATGTGATGGTTGCGATAAAATTCTCTTTGTGAAATCAATTTAAAAATCTGGAATACTGTCTCTTAATTGAAACTTTAAGCATACTTTTTAACTATCATAATTAACGTTTGCAATAAAATGAGGTTGCTATTTTGTAACATCAGTTAATCATTTAAAACTTGGACCAAAAAGCAATGTGAACATTATCGCACTGCTCATATTCTAAATTATTGTCACAAGCGAATTCATTATCAATATTGTATCTTTGAGAAGGCATCGTGATTTATGGCATATTAAAATTTTCACGACAATGGTTGACCAATGGTTCATCTTGGAAGAAAATTGTTTGAATCCAATTATCCATACTAATTGCCATCGTTATATATCAAAATTGTAGGTAAAATGCGGCACACAGAGACAAAATATATACTAAATACTCACCTGCAGATGTGTCTATTTAATCACGTAACTTTACCGCATGCAATCACACAGGAACAACAGAGCGACTTCTGCATATGACATATAAATTCTGTCTTTATATATACTACAGAAACAAAGAATTTCTTTTTCTGAATTTTGAGGAATGTTTCAATCAGATATACCATTTACATGAATGGCGAGGATTTATTTTATGATTATGAGATGACTGTCATATTTCATTAGAGTTAATATGTTTAATAATATATATCGCGATTTGATCAAACTGCGTGGAAAATGTTGTATTCTCATTAATTTTCAAGGTAGATCTATCGACAAGGTCCTGTGCTGAAAAACCTTCTAGATTACACGGTGTAAAAAGACGAAATACCGGTATTTCAAACACCAAGTCACGGCCACTCAGCTGCCAGAAATTTGGTGTTTCGAAACATTATCTGTCTTTGCCTCAAAACATTATAATTGGAGACAGCTATACACCAGGTTTTATATTGAAACACCACCGGTTATGTTTCAACACATCAAAAGATATCGGCAGAGGAGTGGCCATCAATTCAAGTGTTTTATTCGCTTTCATACCACTGCATTAACACCCATAATATTTCCGAATTGTCTCGTTAAATGTGTTGCTCTAGAATTTATAACAAATTATAATGCCTGATTGTTCTTACAATTGTCTAGCAAATACGTTATGTCAGACTGTTTTATTTTGCATGTAATTAAAGTAAAATACGTCAAAATGATCTCAAAACAACAGCTATTGCTATTGCAACACCTGGCTGTCAGAAGGATTGGGTGTAGACGTGATTTACCCAAAATGTTTCGGTCGAAATGACCCAAAATGTTTGTGTCAAAATGGATTTTGACCAGAGATGTTTAGTTCGTCTGGTCTATACCCTAAAATATCTGGTCAAGTTGACCCAATCCTTCTCACATTGTACTAACCTCTGAATTTTACTTGTAAAACTAGAGATATGTCATTCGGACGAATTATTTCTAAAGACAGGTAAGCTGAAATGCACAATTTCCAGTTCCTTGGAAGGAATATAACTCTATAACTCTTCTTTCAGTTCATGAGGCCGAATAAGAATGCTTAACTCTTTTCTAGAGCAAGCCAGTTTTCATGTAACGCTGTTCGCACTATTTGAGGTATATTATTCTGTTTTATCAATAACAATCACTTTACTTTGAAAGAATACATGGACAGAGTTTTCTCCCTTTGACCGACATAGCACTGTATCTTAAATACACTCAGAATGATAGTTTTTCTTTCAAAGTACAAAAAGCTATAGGACTCCCTTGCTTTGAACTAACACAAGGCTATACTCTGGCGTTATGTAATTGTGTGGTGTGCTAACATAACAGAAATACAATTGTGAATCTATAAATATGTATTTCCAATGCTAGATTTGCGATAAAGGAAACACTATATATGTGTCAAACCACATAGGAAATAAAAAAGTCCTAGTGTGAAGATTGATATCAATGTAATATAAAGGAAGTATATTATATAAATTACATTTTTTAGGCTAACATGGACCATCTTATCTTTTTCACATGTCCACGTTGAATAATGTAATTAGCATAATTCATAAGTAAAGTCACTACGTCCGGATAAAGTATATGAAAAATCTACTTACTTTTAATTATTTTTGACGAATGTCTTTTTTATACATGTATAACTATGTGTAACAGATGAAGAGATGAGAAAATTCCCTAGCATCATATACATCACACTTTGCAAAAGTCATGGTTGGTCCATGGTCAATACAAACGTCTAGTCCGTCATTCATAATTCAGCCGTCGTCCATTAAAGAATATCCGCGTCCATAATTCAAAGACCTATTCCATATCCATATAACAGTATTAGCACCAAATTCAAAAAGATAATCATAGTATACATAAACATAGGCTAGTTTCCAGTAAGAGAGAAGCGGTCAACAGTTTTCAATGATGCCGACAGGACATCATGATGTTCCAAAAATATAAAATCCGATATCGCTGATCAGTATTCTTAATCCATAATAATTGTTGTAAAGTCGTTATTTAGAGAATGATGTATCTCAGTCACCCTTTGCTTGTGACTGTTCATATGAGCACCGTGGGGATCTTCAAGTACATGGATTCGTAGGGTCCCTAGCCCCGGGTTAAGCGGAACTAGACACAAGTTACGAAACGTAACACCATAGATCTTGCACGCTACGTTCGTATTTTGCTATCAGCATGCGATATGTATCGCCAAATTTGAGAAACTTTGAGTGGAGGCGCTTGGTGGAATAGCCCTGTTTATAAGTTTCTGCAACAATGTTTTGTGACGTTGATTAAAATCGTCACATTTAATACAGGATCTAGCAAATGCTACTAGGCGAGATATGTATACGCCATATGCCGGTCCCACTGGAATATTACTCTCCAGAAAGGGATAGTTTACGATGTCGAAATTGTAATCATCTCTTTTGTCATAAAGTCGACGAGAGACCAATGACCAACGTTGGCCCCTTTTGGTCGGCACGTTAGGATGAGGCCACTGACGGCTCATTATGGATGAACAACATTAGGCCAACAATGGGTTTCCGTTGGATTAACAACATTAGGTCAACATTGGGTTTCCGTTGGAATGGCTGGCTGAAGCCATGGTTGAGGGTCAACGGTGGCCCAAATTACCCTCCAAAAAGGATATATTATAATAGTATATGCTAATTTAAATGTGTTAATTATTTTAAGCTAGTGAACAAATGGGCAGTAAAAGCACCCATCCTGCATGTAGGCACATTTCGTCAGCATTCATCCGACTTTCAAATTATATACTTTTCCCATCCCAGATCATTTTGTACCTGAACACATGTTGAGCATGTTAGACTCACCGAATAAATGGATTGCCGAATTTAATTTCAATAAAGTGATAATATGGTGCAGCGGTTAAAAGTGACGACAGAGGAAACTCCTATAGAAGGGGTCCGTTGAGCGCCTCGATTGTTGACCCTGATTTACTGGTATATTGTGCAAAAATCAACCAATCGTAAACTTCCATATACCTTTAAAATGGTTTCGACTCAATCATGCAATACTTTTTTCACACATAATCGGATTCTAAAGGCTACAGTTTCTCCTATACTAAGTTTTACTCGTTCAGTTGTTGTGATCGTGGTAGCCCTTTTTTTGTTCAGCGGATTACGAGTGTTTGAAAATTGTATATTTTTTGTTCATGGTGGCTACCAGGGACCAAGGGGACGCACTTTAAATCCATGAAGGAACATTTGGTATCAGTGTGAGAACCTCTGGTATCGATGAATCCTTTGTTACGTGATTATCTGTATCCTGGGTTTGCAGATTGTTTGCCCACCCGCCCGAACATATTTTTTGCCGTTTTGCTCTGAAAACATTGGTTCCCAGGTTTTATTCCATTAACCTGTCAGACTAAATGTACACTGATAGAGAGTAGTTAAGATGTATACACAGTTGTTCTGAATCTGAATGTCGATATCCAAGTCCTTGGATTTTGATTAAGTGATATTGACACAGTCAAACCTGTGAAAAGCGAAACTTGCGTAAACCGTCCAACCTCTAAAACCCGGTATTATCCATGGTCCCAAACTATGTTGAACCTTGAGAAACCAGAACGCTGTCAAAACCGACATTATATTCTGGTTCCAAGCGTGCTCGGTTTACAGAGGTTTCACTGTATTATAACAAGTTATTATGGATTACTTGCCTGTGGACACAACTAGTGTGCAGAAATGTGTTGTTGTTTCCACGAACATCATTATCATGTCAATCAAGAGAGAAGTGTACACTCTCACCCAGTAGATTAACCCCCAAATTAATTGACTTCATGTGATCAGCTTTTCATCTTTGCTAACCGAGTCGATTACATCACAAACTTCTGGACGTGTAGAACGTTGTTCTTTGTAGTTCAGTGTGCCCCGTTCGATATTCTGATATGCTCTCCATATCTGTTTTCTACGGTGGCCCACAGGGGACATCGACCTTTTAAATAGTGTTTTACAGTTTTTTTATAATTTGCCTAATTTTCTTGTGTATTTCCTCAATTTTACGCCTATTTTCTACAAACAGATTCTAGTTTATAACATAACTTCTTTAGATCGCTGTAATTTCTAGTAACGTTGTAATGAATATCTGTATTATATATTCACCGAAAACCAAAAATACTCTTGGAAATCTTTACGCCTCAATGGAAATCTTTGCACCGCGCTGAAAACCTTTACGCCACGGTGGAAACATTTACACCGCGGTGGAAACCTTTACACGCGGGGGAAAACTTTACACCGTAGTGGAAACCTTTACATCGCGGTGGAAACCTCTACACCGCGGAGAACACCTTTACACCGCGGAAAAAAACTTTACACCGCGGTGGAAAGGTTTTCTCCACGGTTGAAAGGTTTTCTCCGCGATGTAACGGTTGTCCCCGCGGTGTAAACGTTTCCACCGCGATGTAAAAGTTTCCAAGAATTATCTTGGGTTTTTGGGGAATGTATAATACAGATATTTATGAGAACGTTACTGGAAATTACAGAAATCTAAAGAAATTATGTTATAAACTAGAATCTGTTTTTAGAAAATAGGTGAAAAATTGAGAAAATACACAAGAAAATCAGGAAAAATATAAAAAAAAATGTAAACATGAGGCACCAGAGGTGCTACAACTCCTCAGCCCCTGAACAGTCTAGACCAAGATGTTTTTATGGGTGTAGAAGTTTGGATGCATAGCAGACAGTTATGGCATGCAAAATGCAAACCCAAGCCACAATTCAGACAGATGAACGAATGGATACACTGACACAATGACGGATGGACAATCGGAATCCAGTATATATATACCCCTATTATGTTCAGGGGTATAAAAAGATGTATAAAGATGTATATTACAAGATTAAGTTATCACTGATGTATGGAGATATACACTACAGAAGTTACGCACTGAAGTTTAGAGATGTATATTACAGCAGTAAGTTATTGCGCTGATGTAGGGAGATGTACATTACAGAAGTTGTCGCATTGATGTATGAAGATGTACATTAAGGCAGTAAGTTATCGCACTGATGTATGAAGATGTATATTACAGCATTAAGTTTTCGCATTGATGTATGGAGATGTACATTACAGAAGTTGTCACATTGATGTATGGAGATGTATATTACAGCAGTTAAGTTCTCTCATTGATGTATGAAGATGTACATTACAGCAGCAAGTTGTTGCACTGATGTATGAAGATTTACATTACAGAGGTTATCGCACTGGTAAGTTATCACATTGATGTATGAAGATGTACATTACAGAAGTTGTCGCGTTGATGTATGGAGATGTATTTTACAGTAACAAGTTTTTGCACTGATGTATGGAGATGTATAGTACAGCAGTAAGTTTTCGCATTGATGTATGGAGATGTACATTACAGAAGTTGTCGCATGGATGTATGGAGTAGGTGAGTGAGTTAATAGAATTTAACTTCGCATTCAACAATATTTCAGCTATATCACGATGAACCAACTAAGCACCACCCAGTCCAGTTGTGTTCCTGCTATTTCAAAGAAGAAATCTTTGAAGCAGCATTGATGTATGGAGATGTATATTACAGCAGTTGTTTCATTGATGGATGAAGATGTTCATTACAGCATTAAGTTGTTGCACTGACGCCCCAAACATACGCCCCAAACACGGATAAACCATCCTTCTTTAATACAATAAATAAGATAATAGAAAATATCGGTAATCCATCAGTCATTATATGTGGAAACTGGAATTTCGTGCTTAATCCCGAGATGGACACTGAAAATTATATACATACAAATCACCCTAATGCACGTCAAACAGTTCTGGAAACAATAAACGATAAAGAATATGTTGACGTGTGGAGAATTACACATGAATCGGAAAGAAAATACACTTGGCGACGTAGAAACCCAAGAAAACAGGCACGACTTGACTTTTTTTTAGTTAGTACGGATATTTTTAATGTAACATGTAATGCCAGAATCATGCCAGGGTACAAGACGGATCATTCAGCAATTACGTTAGAATGTAAGTTCACGAACTCTGAAAGGGGAAAGGGATATTGGAAGTTAAATTGCTCATTATTAAAAGATAAATCTTATTTGACTTTAATAAAATCAACAATTAACCAAACTATAGAAGAGTATGCTCCTTTTCCATATGAACGTGAAAATCTTTTAAATATTCCTAAACAAGAAATACAACTTTGTATAGATGATCTACTGTTTCTCGATGTTTTACTTATGAAAATTAGAGGGGAAACCATTAAATACTCATCAATGAAAAAGAAAAAAGAACAAAAAAGGGAAGTGGAACTAGAGGAGGAAATTAAATCTATACAGAAAGAAATTCAAGATAATTATATGAATATAGACGACAGTAAACTAGATACATTATATACAATCAACATGGAACTAGAACATCTTAGAAGCAAAAAAATCGAAGGAATAATGGCACGAACTAAGGCACAATGGTTAGATGAAGGGGAAAAACCAATCAAATACTTTCTGGGACTTGAGAAAAGAAATTATACAAATAAAGTTATCACAAAACTAAATCTTGATGATGGAAAAGAATTATATAATACTAAAGATATTTTATCCGCACAAGTAGACTTTTATCAGAACTTATATGCTAAACAAATTCAGACAGAGAAAGACACCGAGTTTTTAAAGGATGTCAATTTAAAGTTAACAGACGATGACTCAATTAAATTAGAAGGCCTCATCACATACGCGGAACTTAGTAACGCTTTGAAAAATCAAAAACACGACAAAAGTCCGGGACTGGATGAATTTCCATCAGAATTTTACAAAATGTTTTGGAAAGATTTATTTTGAGATCGATTAACATGGGATATAGTAAGGGGAGTTATCAATCACACAAAAACAAGGAATAATTACTTGCCTACCCAAGCCAAATAAAGCAAGAAACAATCTGAAAAACTGGCGTCCAATCACCCTTCTAAATGTCATTTACAAGCTAACCAGTGCCTGTATCGCGAATAGATTAAAATCAGTGCTCGATAAACTAATACATGAGGACCAGAAGGGGTTTATCGCGGGTAGGTACATAGGTGAAAACATTAGGATTATACATGACGTATTATTTGAAACAAAAGACAAGGAAATACCTGGTCTTTTGTTATCTGTCGATTTTGAAAAAGCATTCGATTCTCTATCGTGGGATTTTATTTATGAAGTGTTAAAGTCATACAATTTTAGACCAAGCCTACAAAAATGGATAAAACTCTTCTTCACAAATATAAAGACTTGTGTGATACAAAATGGTAATATTTCTTCTTTGTTTGATATACGCCGTGGCTGCAGGCAATGTGATCCCCTGTCACCGTATATATTTTTACTATGTGCAGAAGTATTAGGAAATATGATTAGAAATAACAAAAAGGTCAAAGGATTAGTATTGGGGGGAATAGAGTTCAAAATCAGCCAATATGCTGGCGATACTCAGCTAATCCTTGACGGTTCGGAAACATCTTTGAAGGAAGCAATCAGCTGTCTCACTATTTTTTACAAGTACTCGGGGTTGAAAATCAATGTAGGAAAAACAAAAGCTATATGGATAGGGGCTTTAGCAGGTTCAAATTTGGCACTATGTGAGGATATGAAGCTTGACTGGGTAAACGATTTTACAGCTCTGGGTATTAACTTTTCCACGGTAAACTTTCATGATATTTGGAAAATCAATTACCTTGCTAAATTGGAAGAATTAAAAAAAGATTTACAAAAATGGAAATTAAGAAATTTAACTCTGTTAGGGAAAATCACGATTATCAAATCGCTAGCCTTATCCAAACTAATACACCTTTTTCTTGGCTTGCCAAACCCACCTGGACATGTTTTGAAAGAAATCAACTCAATATTATATAAGTTTTTATGGAAAGATGGGCCGGTTAGAATTAAAAGGATATTGATAACAATGGATTACAAATATGGAGGCCTGAGAATGATAAATCTCTTACCATTTATTCAAGCACTGAAAATAACTTGGATAAGACGCTTAATATTTAGTAATCCGAAGTGGCAACACCTTATAGATCAAAACAGTACAGATAAAATATACCATTGTGGGGCCCTTTATTCGGAACGTATTGCTCAAAACGTTACCAACCCTTTTTGGAAAGACGTTTTTAATGCATGGGGGGCTATTCAGAGAAAAATAAGCAAACGAAGTGTGATTGATATTTTTAATGAACCCATATGGTACAACTGTAATTTTAAAAACCCCAATTTCTTCATACAAAATTGGTTTAATAAACATATTAAATATATTAAAGATCTACTGGATGCAAATGGCAACATTATGGAGTTTACTGAATTTAAAAATTTGTACAAAGTAAGAGGCACTTTTCTAGATTATAATAGGATTGTAAATAATATACCAAAGGACTGGATAAAACAAATCAAATTAGAATCTCATAAGATTGATGGAAATGCCCCAACATTTACTATATACTTTAAAACTTTGGCAAGGCAAAAAAAAGGTTGTAGGATCTTTTACGATATTTTGAATAATGGACCACAATACAAATCTGTATCGATAGGCAAATGGGAAGAATATTTAGGAATGGAAGATAAAATTAACTGAGAAAACGTGTATTGCTCTACATTTCATTGTACAAAATATACCATTTTGAGAGACTTTCAATACAAATTTTTGCATAGGATTGTGGCCACAAAATCATTTTTAAATAAAATTGGAATAGCAAGCGATGATGACTGTGAATACTGTGGAAATGTCAAGGAAAGCCTAGAACATCTATTTATACAGTGTCCCAAAGCATTAAAAATATGGAGTGAACTTGAGAAATGGTTACAAACAATAGGTAAATTGAGGGGACATATATCAAAAAATAAAATTGTATTGGGTTGGGGGAAAGATCAATGTCTACTGAATATGTTAATGCTTCTAACAAAACAGTATATATTTAAACAAAGAAATGAAAAAAATGTTCATATTAATGCGCTTATCAATATTTTTTTTAACAATTACATAGCAGAAATATACACAGCCTCAACCACAGAAACCATTAACAGCTTTAACAAGCGGTGGGGCATATTTGTAGACTACTTTGAGTCCATGCGATAACTTTATATATACATTCAAGTTAGTATGAAAGGAAGGTGTGAAAGGAAGAATGTATGTGTATGTATTGCTAATATTATTGATTAATTAATGCACACTATGTTGTGATGTCACTTTTGAAACTGTTGTAAAAATGTGCTATATATATTATATTAATAAAAAAAAAAAAAAAAAAAAAAAAAAAAAGTTGTTGCACTGATGTATGGACATGGACATTACAAAAGTTGTCGCATTGATGTATAAAGATGTACATTACAGCAGTAAGTTGTTGCACTGATGTATGGAGATTTACATTACAGAAGTTATTGCACTAAAGTTTGGGCCAAATTATCTAAGTGCACGTTGTATGCATGTGACGGTTTTGGCCGTGATGCAGGATCTATCAGTGCGATCAGTCCTGGTAAATATACTTCCAGACAAGGTTCATAAATTTACATAATCAAATTAAAGCAATTCCAGTAATTTTGGGGTATCGATAGGACAGCTATTTCAATGTCAGGTTGAACTTTATTGATGAGCACGACAAGGGCACCAAGGCCATCAGGTTACTGTGTCAGTTTGACAGTGGCCCTGATGCTGTAGGTATGTCAACACACCCTTGCAACACATGGGACCTAAATTAAAAAGTTGTTTGTTTGGGGTAACAGTCCCTGGTCAGTGTGAACAGGTCAGTCAGTCGAAGGTTTATTTTATTTTTTTTATTGGTCAGTCAGTTCACTATCTGTCGCGCATTACGATGGGATGGGATTTTCAACAAAATATCGGAGCCAGTTTATCTCAAAGCATTGAAATTCTTCACAGTATCTGTATGTAATTCGTGCATTTTTATTCTGAAATTTCAAGAAATCTATTCAGAATCAAAAAATCTCCAATACCTCGCATGTTACATGTTATTTTCATAGCGCCTAGTCACAATGGTACAACATTGCAAGCCCAACATCATTCTGCTTTGAAAAAACAACAACAAAAACATGCGAGGTATTGAAGATTTTCTTTGATTCGGAACAGATTTCCTTCAAATTTCTGAAATTACATATAGATACTGTGGGGAATTTCACTTCTCTGAGAAGAACTGGCTCACTGAGGAGAGCATATATTGCCGAAAATCCCATCCCATCGCTACGCGAGACAGATAATACACAGGAGCTTGTTGATGGTCAGTTATTAATTATGATATTAATATTCCTATATATATATACTCTCCCCATACTCTATTAATGGAGTAGGAGAGTATATATATATTAATATCATAAGTAATAACTGACCATCAACAAGCCCCTGTTAGACAATAGTTCCAAAAATAAAAAAAATATGAATCAGGTATTCCTTGTAGTTAATGACAAAAAAGTTACTGCTTTTTGGTATGACTGCCAAATATATATGCCCTATAATGCAGCAGAAATTTATCCCAAAATATCATGCCAAGGATGCCGCAAGAACCACGAATAAGCGTAACTTGTCGTTGATGTTGTTGTTGTTTAACTCCAGGCCTGTCGGATTGACCGTCGGCTCCACCAGTCCACACTGCCGTCTTCGGTTGGACATGTTAGACAGCTACCTCTCTTCCCTCCATATTTCTGAGGATTATAGACAAAATGTATGACTTCTCTCGACGTAACTCGGTATCAGACAACGAATGGTAATTAATATATTAACGAAAAAACGTTATCACAGATCACCTGTTACCATTTCAACCGGCCGCTGCCGTTGTTGTCTCCGACGGAATTTTCAATTCAAGCCTTTGCTTTGCCTTTGCGCTTCCGCGATGGACGTACATCAACCAGAAAAGAGACAAATATTTATTCTCGTCATAACTATACCGTACTGCAAACGTGCTTGAAGAGTTCACCCCATTGGCAACCTGAGTTGAATCCTAATACGTTCCCATTTATTCGGCACAGAATTTACGGTTCTTCTTCCTGACAAAAACACAGCAGGGCCGCCATTTTTTTTTCAAGCATGCGGTCTCGCGTCGGGAACCCTCGTGTTACTTCATCATGTTACAAATTTTGAGGACTCCCGATTGCCACTTAGTCCGGGAAATCAGCGAGACTGTTCCCACGAGTTTTCGAACATTTGATTTTCTTCGACAGATTTAGGGAACAAAAAAAAAATATATATATATATACATTTGTTTTTTTTTAAGTTTTGAGTCTCGGATATACACCTTTTTAATTTAGGCCCGGCTGCGAAGGGGAGTGGTTCATTGAGTTCTGTGATATGATAATTAAGCCCTCTTTCTTGCCAGTGCTTGGTGTAACACGTTCTAGCCAAATGCACAAATAAATCAGATATCAGGACTTAATACCAAGTTGCTGGTTTTAAAATGTGGGTGTTGACTGCCACTGTAATAGTTAAGAAGCTCCAAAGAAGCAAAACTGCTGGATCTACAATAGATCTAAGTAATGTGTTCATACATTTCATATGAATGAGTCACTGGCAATACCATATTACTGAATATGCAAATGCGTCCTGCACTACACTGAATGAACCAATGGCAGACATACAACTTTACTATGGAGCTCTTGATAGGCTACATGCCAGTAAGTGTATGTAAATCAGTATGAAAGTAGGCCTAATGTATGCATACTTGGAGATCCCTTTTTAGAAGCCTGGAAAATGGTAGAAAAATAAAAAAAATGTAAAAAAATAATTAATGACCGGTTAGACCTGAAAGGCACAAGTAAAACATAAAAGGATCATAACCTGTAAGTTTCAAGAACTTCCTTGCAATAGTTTTCGAGATACGGCTCGGACAGACGGACAGACACACTGCTAGGGCCACAACAATACTCCTGAGCCCGTAGGGCTGAGGAGTAAAAATACTATTTAAAAAAGCCGATGTCCCCGTAGTTTTCATAGCCACAACATATGCTTCCTGTTTTTTTCTGTGTCATTTCACCTGATTTAACTCCACATTTATGTCAAATGACAAGTATATACTGAACTACCACGTACACAAAATCTCCATCCATGCAGTATAGTATAGACATTTGACGTTATTCATGAAAGCAGAAACTAAAGAAAAAGGTTGCTACAGCAGATAAAATGAAGTTCACATTAAAGTCTTTCGGGCATCGATTGAGTTTTGTTTAACCATAAAGTTATAAACGTGTTTGACAAACTTAGTTCATTTGAGATAATTAACTACCATTTCCTGTACAACTGACATCAGAAGGATTCAACCAATGGAATTACTAGTTTTACACCCACGGCACGTTTCAGATGAAGATATCATCGTTTTGAATTATTCCACGTTTTGTAGAATTGTGGAATCATGCACTTCATTAAAGCCGCATCCACATAACCGGTTGATTCGATGGGAACGACGTGTTTTTCAACCATACAAGAACCATGTCTGAGATATTGAGCAAATAGTAATCGAAATCGACCAATAGGACCAATAACAGCTAATGCAACTAGGCAGCTTCATCGTGGCTCAATAGGAACACGGACTCACAACACATAATACAATGACCCAGAGAAAGACAGTTCTTCAAAGTCATAGTAATAAAAATCGCGTGAACAGACAAGTGGAGCCGCGTCTGGTATAATGTACTGGTTAACTGTCCCATGATTGAGTACGAATTGGCTAACAATATAAACTCGGTGTAACGATGAAATTATTATACAGTTATTAGTATGAGAATTGTTATTGAACATGATCGATATAACTCTGTCTAGATAGGAATGATTCAGTAAGATTAACTCCTCGCTATATGAATATAGTCTTCACACGTATGAGAATGATTCAGTAAGATTAACTCCTCGCTATATGAATATAGTCTTCACACGTATGGGAATGATTCAGTAAGATTAACTCCTCGCTATATGAATATAGTCTTCACACGTATGGGAATGATTCAGTAAGATTAACTCCTCGCTATATGAATATAGTCTTCACACGTATGGGAATGATTCAGTAAGATTAACCCCTCGCTATATGAATATAGTCTTCACACGTATGGGAATGATTCAGTAAGATTAACCCCTCGCTATATGAATATAGTCTTCACACGTATGGGAATGATTCAGTAAGATTAACCCCTCGCTATATGAATATAGTCTTCACACGTATGGGAATGATTCAGCTATATTAACCTCTCGCTATATGAATATAGTCTTCACACGTATGGGAATAATTCAGTAAGATTAACCCCTCGCAAAATGAATCTAGTCTTCACACGTATGGGAATGATTCAGTAAGATTAACCCCTCGCTATATGAATATAGTCTTCACACGTATGGGAATGATTCAGTAAGATTAACCCCTCGCTATATGAATATAGTCTTCACACGTATGGGAATGATTCAGTAAGATTAACCCCTCGCTATATGAATATAGTCTTCACACGTATGGGAATGATTCAGTTATATTAACCTCTCGCTATATGAATATAGTCTTCACACGTATGGGAATAATTCAGTAAGATTAACCCCTCGCAAAATGAATATAGTCTTCACACGTATGGGAATGATTCAGTAATATTAACCCCTCGCTATATGAATATAGTCTTCACACGTATGGGAATGATTCAGTAAGATTAACCCCCTTCTCGCTATATAAATATAGTCTTCACACGTATGGGAATAATTCAGTAAGATTAACCCCTCGCAAAATGAATATAATCTTCACACGTATGGGAATGATTCAGTAATATTAACCCCTCGCTATATGAATATAGTCTTCACACGTATGGGAATGATTCAGTAAGATTAACCCCCTTCTCGCTATATAAATATAGTCTTCACACGTATGGGAATAATTCAGTAAGATTAACCCCTCGCAAAATGAATATAATCTTCACACGTATGGGAATGATTCAGTAATATTAACCCCTCGCTATATGAATATAGTCTTCACACGTATGGGAATGATTCAGTAAGATTAACCCCCTTCTCGCTATATAAATATAGTCTTCACACGTATGGGAATACAGTAAGATTAACCCCTCGCAAAATGAATATAGTCTTCACACGTATGGGAATGATTCAGTAATATTAACCCCTCGCTATATGAATATAGTCTTCACACGTATGGGAATGATTCAGTAAGATTAACCCCTCGCTACATGAATATAGTCTTCACGCGTATGGGAATGCTTCAGTAAGATTAACCCCTCGCTATATTAATATAGTCTTCACACGTATTGAATCAATGAAGAATTGTAGAATGTAATTGCAATTCCCAAGTTAAATCTGAGATAAAAAACTTCCAGAGCGGATTTCTTTATCCATTTACTTTGCACTTCATATGACAACCAAAGCCTGGATAACCCCAGTGTCTTTGTACGAAGATCTACCAGAGGAAACAGACATCATAGACCAGACTAAAGCAGGAAACAGACATCATAGACCAGACTAAAGCAGGAAACAGACATCACAGACCAGACTGAAGCAGGAAACAGACATCATAGACCAGACTGAAGCAGGAAACAGAGATCATAGACCAGACTGAAGCAGGAAACAGACATCATAGACCAGACTGAAGCAGTGATGAGATGAAGATATATTATGAGTAAAATAAAAAAAAGCGTGTTAGGTTCAAAGTTCATTCATGACGTACGTTCGAGATTCCATTGCGTGGTTGTCTCGATACCTCTGTGCGCACTATGTTAACACGAATACTGACTTTGTTAGACAATGTGCTGGCATGAATAAGCAGAACCCATACAGCTGAACTTAAAAAAAAAGATCTGAATGTTCAGGGCAGCATATATTCGTATGATCCTATACACAAATTCCATTGATTCTTATCGAATGATGATGTAGGAATCCATGAAAAATATGGTCTAGAATATTATAGGACCATTTTTGATAATTTGTAAGCTGAATTAGGAATATCTCCATTCTATATACGCTCAATCACTGGGAGTTCTGAGTTATTGCGAATAACGAGCTTGTGACTTTCCTCTTGTAGCGATTTGGAAGAGTCGATGTAGTTTTCGTCATGTTGTATTGACATTCGATTTTATAAAACTCCGCAAGAAAATTAGATCACCGATTGATATCTTGTTAACGGTAAATGAATGCATAATCACCTCAACTAGCTCGAAAATCTCACCTGAGACGTTCCTCGTAAAATTAAAGCTGAGGACATCAACATGCGTACACTCTACTGGGCATTCGGGGCAAATTACTAAACCAACACGTACGCACAGCCCGTTTTATATGTAAATATATCACCATTTAAGGTTAACCCTTGTCTAGTATACTTGTGGGAAAATGAGCTTCATCAAACCACATTCCATCGGTTCACTCTACGGTTAAGAAATATCTGAGAAAATAGTTTTAGAGACAGTCTAGAGAAACAAGACCTATCCTAGCTAATGTAATTACACAGATCGTCTATATTCCATGGATCAATAAGCTCTAATCGAAAAATCATATAATCTCGAGCTAGATAATTCTTTAATCAGTTGGGCCTAACAGAAAACTGGAGTCGTGACAATGTAATAAGGATTTATATCCGCTTCAACAATACGACGAATTTTCACTTTGAACAATAATTTAATACGAGACACCTGACCAGACAAAGGTACTAGGCCCTACAGACAATGGATTTGCTAAACCAGTTATCAGGATCTATTTTGGACTCGATCTATTGTATACGGGCATGTACACAGGAACCGGCGATGCCTTTCTGTCCAGATCTGCATGTACTACTCACACTTCAAATATATTGAATCCGATTTGCAGTGATGAACTTTTCACGTTGCTGCAATTCCCAAGTGACAAGAAACCGATGGAACTGAGTTATCTGTTCATTACTTTTTATGGCGTATGCATATATCGCCTGGTAGCATTTGGCAAATCATGTGCAGACTGACGATTTTAATCAACGCCACAGAATATTATTGCAGAAATTGTCAGGGCTATTTCAACAAACGCCTCTGTTCAAATTTCTGAAATTCTGAGATAAATGTCGTACAATGACGGAAAAATACGATCAAGGCGTGCAAGATCTCTGGAGCTACGTTTCGATTCCGCTTAAGTTGTGGCTAGGGACCGTTTCAATATCATGTGTTAAGATCCTCATGGTGTCCAAATGAACAGATGCAATTAAAGCGTGACTAAGCTACATACTATGGAAAAAGAATTCCTTTATATAAAGAGACCATTATAAGCTAGAGTTTATGTAAAGAAGGACATCATGTCTTACTGACATCATTCAATAGCAAGTGTCATATTAGACATATTTCAGCCTTCGTCCATAAAGAATTTCAGCGTCAATAATCGAAAGACCTATTTCGTATTACAGCTACCACCAATTCCAAATGTGTATGAAATAAAAATAATAAAAACACGAGATGGTTACCTGAAAGAGAGAAGCTGGCAACAGTTTTCAATAATGTCAGCAAGACATGATGATGGTGTACTTTACATAAAATCCTAAACACTGACCACCATTGAATTTTCAAGTTCTGTTCCAGAGTATGTATCTCAGTCACGCTTCGAATTTTATTGTTCATTCGAAAATCATGCAGATTTGAAACACGTGATATTCAAACGGCCACTAGTCCCAAGTTAAGCCGAATCAGACACAGGTTACGAAATCGTATTTGCCGTCAGTGTATGATAGTTATCTGAAAATGTGTGAAACTTTGAATGAAGGCGTTTGGTGATAAAGCCCTGTTTGACAAGAATCAGCAATAATATTCTGTGGCGTTAACTACTCGTCACAGTCTGCACATGATCTAGTAAATGCTACCAGGTGAGATATGGATACTGCGTACACAGGCCCTTTAAACATTTTGCTACCCAGACATGTAATCATCTCTCGTGTCATAGATTCGATGGTAGACAGTTAAACGCAACATTAAAAGGGTGGTGCAAAGCCCTGATCATTCTTGTAAAGGTATGTCCAGATATGATGTCTCATCTGGGTTATCAGTAGTTTCCTTCAAACCAGTGAAGGGTTTATGTATCCTCCAAAGAGTCGCTAATATAGGGATTATCCAGTGTTGGGAGATCACCTATTTAGATGATCATCAGTTGATCATGTAGGACTATAAAAATAATACGAAGACAAAATACTAAAATAAAAACAATACTCAGAATTTTATGGGAAATTCAAGGAAGATATAGAGCCAGACTTTCGGTTTCTCTTATAACACGTTTGCCATGCCAAAGTGGAGTCATCTGATGATAATGTGCACTCAGCTAGAGTTGCAGAATATATTTTTCAAATCTAAATTTAATTTCAGGGATAATTGAATCATTCAACCTGAATTTAAATATTCTAACGTATATCTGATAATTTGTTCCTCTTATTCTCATGAGATATTTCTACATGACACCATTTACCTGACTGATAAGTAAATGAAAACTGGTTCAAATTTTGCATCTCTTTATAAGGAAAATCAACATGTGGCACCCTTGATGAAAGCTTGGTGATACCTTCAAATCGGTCTATTTATATTGGTCACTTCTCGGGGTGAAATTGTCGAAGAATAGCCTTCATCCATATGAACTGGTTTCTCACTCCTTTATTATTATTCCCTTATTATGACTATTTCCCTTCTCGTCCCTCTCTCGGACCGGACTTTATTCCTTCTCACTGAACGGGGAGTTATTAAGTTTTCGAATACTTTCACAGAATAACTTATAGCCAGACCAGAAGTATAGATCTTACCATGACGAAATATAATAAACGAGCCATCTCGTGTATACATAATAATTTGGTCTATTGAGAGAAAAGTACAGATCACATCAAGCTGTTTACACAGATGACTCTGAAGATGGCGAGAGAGTAGCGTGTGCTACTATCTTTAGTTCCGAAACTAAAACTTCCAGATAAAAGTTTGATTTTAGCTTTATGGGATTCCATTTACTAAAAAGGAAACCAGCCCCAAGGTGTATTCCATGCAACGATGTTCTCACAGTGAAACATATTCTGATCAACTGTATAGATTTTCAGATTGTGAGAGATTTTTTTTTATCAAGCAGCTACTTTTGAAGATCTTTTTAGTCGGGTAAATAAGACTGTATAATGTATGTAAATGTTTTTGGTGTGTTGTGTTGATTACTTCTGGTTTGTTGGGTTGTTTACTTGTTTTTGTTTGATCGTCGCTGAAACATTCCTCAACGTGATGTTAAAACTTAATTCTCTCTCTTGAAGTGCCAAATGATGAATAATATTTTTCTCTGTCTTGATGTTATAGTCAATTCTTCCATGTTTGTTTAAGTCGGGTGTTTCTGGTTTT
>JAVTVY010055672.1:0-30191 GCA_036873755.1 Hanleya hanleyi | reverse complement strand
TTATATGTAGAAGATAACAAGGAATTGTATACCCCTTGATCAGAATGTGATGTAAGCGTGCATGTTTATATGTAGAAGATAACAAGGAATTGTATACCCCTTGATCAGAATGTGATGTAGTCGTGCATGTTTATATGTAGAAGACAACAAGGAATTGTATGCCCCTTGATCAGAATGTGATGTAAGCGTGCATGTTTATATGTAGAAGACAACAAGGAATTGTATGCACCTTGATCAGAATGTGATGTAAGCGTGCATGTTTATATGTAGAAGATAACAAGGAATTGTATGCCCCTTGATCAGAATGTGATGTAGTCGTGCATGTTTATATGTAGAAGATAACAAGGAATTGTATACCCCTTGATCAGAATGTGATGTAGTCGTGCATGTTTATATGTAGAAGATAACAAGGAATTGTCTGCCCCTTGATCAGAATGTGATGTAGTCGTGCATGTTTATATGTAGAAGATAACAAGGAATTGTATACCCCTTGATCAGAATGTGATGTAGTCGTGCATGTTTATATGTAGAAGATAACAAGGAATTGTATACCCGTTGCTGAGAATGTGATGTAGTCGTGCATGTTTATATGTAGAAGATAACAAGGGATTGTCTGCCCCTTGATCAGAATGTGATGTAGTCGTGCATGTTTATATGTAGAAGATAACAAGGAATTGTATGCCCTTGATCAGAATGTGATGTAAGCGTGCATGTTTATATGTAGAAGTTAACAAGGAATTGTATGCAC
Source organism: Hanleya hanleyi (assembly GCA_036873755.1). Taxonomy (NCBI): domain Eukaryota; kingdom Metazoa; phylum Mollusca; class Polyplacophora; order Lepidopleurida; family Hanleyidae; genus Hanleya; species Hanleya hanleyi. The sequence goes on along the minus strand of JAVTVY010055672.1, from coordinate 29,443 downwards.
CTTGATCAGAATGTGATGTAGTCGTGCATGTTTATATGTAGAAGATAACAAGGAATTGTATGGCCCTTGATCAGAATGTGATGTAGTCGTGCATGTTTATATGTAGAAGATAACAAGGAATTGTATGCCCCTTGATCAGAATGTGATGTAGTCGTGCATGTTTATATGTAGAAGATAACAAGGAATTGTATGTCCCTTGATCAGAATGTGATGTAAGCGTGCATGTTTATATGTAGAAGATAACAAGGAATTGTATGCCCCTTGATCAGAATGTGATGTAGTCGTGCATGTTTATATGTAGAAGATAACAAGGAAGTGTATGCCCCTTGATCAGAATGGTGATTTAATTGTACAGTAAACAATGCATGTTTATGTTGAAGAAAGGAAATTGCAAAGAGATTAAATTTGAAAAAGTTTATGTTTGTTGTATTGGTGGGTAGGAATTAAGGCCATGTGAAAAGGAGGTAAAATTTGCACAAGCTGCTGCATAAGAGAAGGACTGTATGAAAGGTATATTTTACATGACTTTGATGCTGTATTGTACTCAGTTGATGCACCAGTGCTGGTACACTACTCCATAACCTGCTTTTGATGTTGAAGTACAGGTACATTACTGCCTTACCGTTACTTTATTAATGGAATACATGTAGACCTGCATGCAGGTCTGAAAGCATACGAAAAAATTTGGTTTTTGAAATAAAAAAAAATATGGCAGTGGGGTATTCCATGGAGCAAGGGGATTCCAGCCAGCAATGAGCAGTGCCCCAGGGTATTGTATGGGTGCTCCAATGTTAAAATGTAAGAATAGAGCTTTTGGTTTTAGCTGAAATGCACATGTACATGTGTACATACAAAGTTTGCTTAAGTTGTCAGTTGTCATGAAACCCGCTACACATGTTTTTTTATCATTGGAGGATGAACCTTTGTTATTTCTGAGATTAAATATTAATACTGGAATACATGTACATGTAGAATGCTCCCTAACCTGCTAACCATGTTTAAAGACAACTATATGACAAACGTACCTCCCTAAACCTGCTTTCACGGTCCATGAGGTGGACATTGCTCCCTAACCCCGCTTAAGACACTGGAGCTGATGTACATTACTGTGTAACACCGCTTTGACAGTCCATTTGACAGTATGTTATTTCATTTAGTGTAAATGTGGGTGGAATGTATCATCATCTGGGATATAAGTTAAGCCTGACAATATTTGAGAGTATCGCTGTTATATTCCATTTAATGTGAGTGTCCGTACACTGTGCCATCATGGAAAGCATAGAGAAAAAAATCGACCATAGAGGTCCATGTTCCCCGCTAGCAGCACCAGTTATGGTGGATTACATCCACCATAACTGGCGCTGCTGCTGCGGGGGCCATGGACCTCTATGGTCGATTTTTTTTGGTCGATATCTCATATCATTGATGAAGAGTATGATTTGAAAATGGAGATATCGCTGATGAGCTTAACATAATCTAATACAGCGGATGGCACCCATATTGGATTATGCACATCCATAAAACATAATACCAACTGTCCTCTCACCAATGTCCATGCACTCCCAAAGTTTGAAGTAGATTGGTTGAATCGTTCTAGAGTTATTGTCCAGACAAGATGTAAATGCTGAAAATCTAAGATGACTGATGGTGGCCATCTTGGATTACACAGGTAACTGAAAAGCAATGACAACTGTCCTCTCACCGATGTCAAGCCAAACTGCAAGTTTGAAGTCGATCAGTTGAATTATTCTAGAGTTGTTGTCCAGACAAGATGCAACTGCTTAAAATGCAACATAATCCAATATCGCTGGTGGCAGCCAAATTGGATTATGCTCATTCATGAAACACAATCCTAACCGGGATCTGACCAAGGTCAAGGGACTCCCCAAGTTTGAAGTAGATCAGTTGAATTGTACTCCAGCTATTGTTCGGACAAGATCAAACTGCTTAAAATCCAATGAAATCCAGTATGGTTGATGTCAAGGCACTCTCCAGGTATGAACTAGATCGGTTGAATCGTTCTCGAGTTATTGTCCGGACAAGATCCAACTGCTTATAATCCAATATGGCTGACGGCGGCCATATTGGATTACGCACATTGCTGAAAAACAATCCCAACCGTCCTCTCGCCAATGTCAAGGCACACCCCAAGTTTGAAATTGATCGGTTAAATCGTTCACGAGTTATTGTCCGGACAAGAAAATCTTACGGAATCACGGAATTACGGACACCGGTGTTTCTAATATTTCTAAGCATGGCTGTTCTTAGATGATTCAGTGAAAGTGTCGTTTTACAGTGTCGTTATAGAAAATCGTCCTGGGAGGAGAATAGTCCTGGTACCTCACATGTGTGGTTTTAACACTGTCGTCTTATCGAAGGGGGTAATGCCCCTGTTGAGAGAAACTGCATATAATATACATATCTTTGAAACTGTCATTTTTACACTGTCGTCTTTCAAGGTGAGTGTCCATACACTGTGCCATCATGGAAAGTATAGGGAAATACTGTTGTTTTTAGACTGTCGCTTATGAAATATACATATCTGATGAAGTGTCGTTTATAGACTCACTTTATGAAATAAACATATCTGATGAAGTGTCGCTCTTAGACTGTCGCTTTAAAAATGTCGTTTTTAGACTGTCGTCATCTTACAAGTAAGAATGGCCCTGACAATATTTCTAAGCATGGCTGTACATGTACTTAGATGACTCAGTGAAAGTGTCATTTTAGAGTGTCGTTATAGAAAATCGTCCTGGGAGGAGAATAGTCCTGGTACCTCGGTCACATGTGTCGTTTTAACACTGTCGTCTTATGGAAGGGGGTAATGCCCCTATCGAGACAAACTACATAATATACATATCTTTCAAAGTGTCGTTTTTACACTGTCGTCTTACAAGGAGGGGTAATTAATGGCCCAATCTCGTGTTCTCTTACATGGAGTATGGACCCTGCGCGACTATGACGATGGATAATGACAATTGTATGGTTATTTCTTTACAAATAATCACGTGGTAAAACATGATGGTCACATACTTATTTCTGATTGGTCGGGTCTTTGGACTTTCCTCCCGAGCTTTTTCTGATCTTATTCTTTCTCTAGGCCCATACACCCTATTTTGAACCTTACACTGTGAGAAGAAGTTAGTTTCCATTTCCGGAAACCTGTTGGAAACTTGATTGGCAACTGATTTCCGACGTGTTTCTGGTAATGCAAATGGAGTCTTACTGAAAGAGCTTACTCGATATTTTGACCCTTACTCATCATATCTCCGCTTATATATTAACCCTTTATTCTCTGTTCAACAATTATGGTTATCGAACCTGCTTTACTCCTGAATCGGTACCCTGACCTTTTCTCCCAAATCCCTCCCTGATCACGACCCTGATCCTTCTCGTGCTCTTTGTGTTATGCTCTTCCTGTGATGACGTCTCTTCCGTTAATGATGTCACTTCCTGTAGTGATGTCACTTCCTGTGATGACGTCACTCTCTCTCCGCCTGCCTTCCAGAACCAGAACCTGAACCACAGGACTCCTTTTTCCACTAATATACTGGTATTATTAGTTGGTATATATTCCATCGCCTTGTGATATATCCGAAGACAATAATAAATGCTGGAGATCAGCATTAAATGCACACACGTGTTTACTGTTTTCAATCCTGACATGACATTGTGGGGAAATGGCCTATGTACATGGGGTTGTGCGCAGTGAGTAATCAATATTCCATAACACTCTTCCCCTCTTAACATGATAATGTATTACAGTACTGGGTGATTAATGTTTATCTGGAATTTCCATTGAACGATTACATTAATGTCCATAATGAATATCAACGAACGTGCACATTAAAATGCATAATGATTCATCAACGAACGTCTGCATTAACGTTCATACTACATTATCTACGAAAAAATGCCTATAATGAATTATGAACGAACAGTTGTTTCAACGTTCGGCTTCCGTCTTGCAGAACAAAATATCCAAAAGTTTGATCCAACATTCTCTCTTATAGACACATCTTATAATTGAGCTCTTTAGGCTAGACTGTCCTGACACAGTAGTCCTTTAGATAAATTGCAGCAGCTGTGTGTCCACGCAGCCGTCTCAGGGTTACCTCTGATTCCGGTAGGTTATTCGTCGCGTTGTTTGAAAAACCACTTGGAAATTCATTTGGATAATAAATAATGGTCAGTGATTATAATCATATGTAAAGACAATCATCATGTCTTGCTGACATCATTCTCCCTTGTAGGAAATCATATTGTGAGTTTATTATGTGTATTTCATACACATTTGGAATTGGTGGTGTCATATGAAATAGGTATTTCGATTATTGAGGCAGAAATACTATTATGGACGACGGCTGAATAGTCAATGTCGGACCTGACGCCTCCTGTTCTGGCAGTTTCCCCTATTTGCGTGGGTGCTCCTGGGGAATGTCCACGCTTGTTGCTGTAACTCGCTAGTGTCGATGACGACTCAAGCGTTGACAAGAGAGTCGTCTTCCGGGTCGTAGTTGATCGATATATGTCTTTCAATATAACTTCGCCTATTTTACCTGTATGGGCAAGGGCTTTACTTGTGAAGAACAACTCCTGTGCTCCAAGTTTCTTTTCTCTGTCGATAGTCTTAGGCTAACAGGGGCTCACCTACCTCACAATCAGGGTTGCCATTTTGACTTGCAAGAGCGATCGAGACGCGTACGCGATTGGTCGATCACCATCTTCAGCGGTACGGGAGACCACTGCTCCAAGTCCTTGTGGTGAGGCGACAACAGCTGATGGCAGTGGTTCATCTGTGTCATAGTGAGCGAGGACATTTTCAGTTGTTGAACTAAGGTTTTGTACTGGATTGGAGCGATATGCAAGAGGTGCGGAAATTTACGACGTCTGGCGACTAAAAAGCAAACATGACTCTACACGAAAGCCTGTATGACTGTTAACATTCATTGTTCCATCTCCATGCACTAGCCCTTTTCAGAAGTGTTCAGAGGACTGGAGATAGATCGGCATCATCTTTATCAGTGATTACCAGATCACCAAGATAACATCTTACTCATTCCAACACTTGTCCGACCTTGTCCATTTCAGTCTGCAACAGGACTGGCGACGCTGAAATACCAAATGGCAGTCTGATGTTCAATGTATGTTGTGCATTTATTGTGACGTACTCTCTGACACTTGGCCAAGTGTAAGCCGGCGATAAGTCTAATTTTGCGAATGGACATCATTCAGTTCTTTTGTATAACTCGAGTACTTCTGATTAACTGTCACTTTGCAATCTCTGTAATGGTCCCTATTCGGTTTTCACACAGGCACGATCGGTGCGGCCCTGTCACTATAGTCTACTTTCTCTGTCACTACGATTTTTCAAGTCTGGATCATTATTTCACGTTGCCTTCACCGCGTTAGGGTGATCGCGCTCTCCAAAATGGAGGTAAAAAAGGTCGTTTTTGCTCAATAAATCAGTTTACATAATGATTTCGGCAAAATCATCTTGAGGCGCACACAGACATATATTCCCCCATCAAATGGAAGTATACAAAATAAATTGTCTTCTATCTAATTTGCATAATAATAGGCCAAATATTTGTCACGCTATTGAACTACATTAACTGGTTCTTCGAATGGCAAATCAATTGTTGTCATGGAACAATAGATAAATTAATGCGCCTGAAGTTTTGGAGCATTGGTTAAGAAGGAATCAAAAGTTATTGAGCAAAGATGACCTTTTTTAACTCCATTTTTGGACTTCGGGATTTCCCTAGCCTGTTCACGTAACGCGAAAGGTTTAAAGTTTGAAGATCGACGTTTGAAGAACTTCATTTTGGCGTCTGGTTTCACGCATAAATGTGCTTGAACTGCCTTTGCCTTGCCTAAACCTTTCGGATTGCTGCCGAACCCCCCCCCCCCCACCTCCCATCCCCCATAACCTTTCGGATTACTACCCCCAGGACAGTTAGGGTTAATAATTCCATAAACCTTACCTCTATTTAACCATACCAGTCTTCATCATCCTGTAATTCACCGATATGTCCAAAACCTGCCGCCATCTTACTGTCTTTCCTGAATCAAACGAATTTCAATATGTCGATCAGTGTACGGAATTTCGTTGCCTAAAAGAGTACTCCTGTATTCTTCTAACATGTACACAAAGAACTTTGTCCACCCGTCCCTATGGTTATGTCCGAAGACAATACAGTTTTGAAGATCGGCATTAAACTAACACCCGTGATATGTTCTTGATATCACGATATGATATGACCTGATATGACATTGGGCGGTAGTGGTCTATATGCAAGGGTTGTGTACAGGGATTAATCATTATTCCATTACACTTTGAACAAATTATCAATATGAATAAGTTGAGTACCATCAGCGACGTGTAACGGAACGGTAATTTCGAACAAGTGTGGCATCACATGACCTGTAAAATGACGGCTGATGACATTTCTCGCCTGATTGGCTGACGCATGGAGCACGTGTTCATTCATGAATAGATGAAGTTTAGCATCACTCGGCACGGTCGCGTACTATAATGTAGGACATAGTACCTCGAACCGCACTGCTAGGAATCCATATTGGCATCCCTGTTGAAAACACGGTATCACGCCAAAACTCCGAACAGCGCATGTCAGCTGTATGACTTCCGTCACCATGGAGATCTGTTTGAGACGAAAAATCAGGAGAAACACCTCAAATTAGAAGAGATCCTTCGAGCTAGAAGGGAATATCCATTTCATTTGGATATATATTTAATCTCCTGATAAGGGAGAAATACAACGAGGACTATTTGAGCGGAAAGACATCCTAAAGCATGTGATGTGCCTCACGTGCGGCGGATCACGGTTTACACCGGAGAGGTACAAAATCCATACACCATGCGGAAGGTCCTATGACTTCAACGGAATAGGCCGAGCAGTCGCGAATGGTTTAGCAGAAGTAGCTGAGGAAAGTAGTTTCAATATTAGTCTCACTCGTGTAGATGAGGCTCGATAGGGTAACTAAATCAACCAATCAGCGACGATGAGATTCAAACCGTAACGGGGGACTGGGAAAGCTACGGGCGAGGGGGCTACGCATGCAAATCAATGTCAGTCGTTGCTGAAACGAGCATCGTACTTTTTAAATCATTCACGGAATACTTTTCAATTCTTCCGGAATGGTGGAGGCTAAATGACTACAATATAATTTCAGGATGTTGCTTGGTCTGGGGATTGCTTTTCTCAGAACAAATCTGGCCGAAATATGGGTCAAAATTTCCAGCTGAGCTTTCAAGTTTAGGAACAATCCCTGAGCTGCTCAGGAATTATTGCAAAAAAAAGAGGAATTAATTGTAAATGGTACTCGTACTCCGGGAAGAACTCTGGAATCATTACAGGCGTAAGCTTGTTTCCGCCTAAACATAACCTGCATCGAAAGCTGGCTTGGTCACTTACCAGTAACTTAAAATGTTTTAGGGATTGAAGATATCATATATATGATATATCATTCTCATTACTGTCTAAGTAACATTTTCATTAAACAAACCACCCACATTAGCACAGACAATAAATATATCGGGAATGTTCCTTCAATTTCCTTCATGAAGTATAAACATTAATGGCTTTCCATGTTAACGTAGAGAATATAATGGCCACTAATGTTCACATTTCAAACTATACGGCAGCACGAGTTCTGTCCCTTAGTACCTGAACTTTCAGGCATTATCCTGTCTTTACTTTGTCAGTCGCCAATAATTCAGATTAAACATCTCTGAATTGTTGTCGAGAGTGTGGTACAAGTGGAATCAAGTACAGGCGGTACAAGTGTGGCACAGGGTGGTCCTATCGTCCACCGCGATCAAAGATCGATGAAAATTAATAGATCTTTCCGATAAGTCTAGCTAGTCGATGATGGAATTATAACGCTGTCTTTCAAGTAACCTATAGTTGCTGGAAACTGTGAGTGGCCGGCATGTTACTTTTCTCCAAATTACAAGTGAGCTAGGTTCTGAGTACTTCATCGAGAGCCGTGTCGGCTACATTTGGCACGAGGAAAGTTAACAATTAACCTGTAACCAACTGGGTCATCTATACGCGGTAAGACTGACCCTGGGATCGTGCGTATCCATTTTCAGCATATTTTCGGCAACCATAAGAGGGAATTCCCCGAAACCAACACCACGTGATGTTGTCAGCCAATCAGCTAAACTCTACCGACGTAACCCCAAGGTAACCCGCCATTTTCGAGTCATGTGCTGTCCTACTTGTTCAAAATTACAGATCTATAACACCTTGGATGATACGGAAGTTATTCATTACAACGCATATAAGGGAAGTGGGAAGAGGTGCCGACATACTGACAGAGTCACATGACTTCCCATTATAGTCTTCTGGTTAACCTATTCTAAAGCACATACCAAGAATCTAACCATTCGTGATATGTGTTGTGTCTCAGGTACGCTTTTATTGTACCTGTTCATGTGGCAACTTGAATGACATGACCACACGGCCCCTAGAGATCTAGAGAGCTATGATGGAAATGCTCTGACAACTCGTATATTGGTAATTGGTGAGCTGTGTCGCTGCGACAACTCGTACACTGGGGATGAAAATGACGGCATTTAACACAAAAAACTAGTCTGTAAGGCCCGATGTCGACCCAGCATCAACCTCCCACAATGCCAACATATATGAAAACCCAAAGATACAGACCATGTCTGTATCTTTTGTAAGATCAGACAATATATGTTTCAGAAATAGTATGAAAAGCCTGTAATTGGTCAGATTTCTCGAGTCTGTTCTCCGCCGGATGAAGACCGAACAGTAGGCCTATACGGTAAAGTATCGGATATCGCTCCGCAATAATGGCGACACACGATTCGCAAGCCAGCTTATGGAAGTGTACGCAAATGGGAGAGTTACAAGCCGATAAACGCCTGAGTAACGACTTATATCTCTGCTGGTTTTAGCTCATCTTCATTTTATCAAGCAAATTTCTACGTTCCCACTTCGAAAGTTCGAAGTTAGAACGTAGAAATTGGCTCGATATAATGAAGATGGTTTTGACTGGAATAGTGTTGAACATGGGCGAACATGTGTGTGGTATTGCTGTTATGAATTATTCTATTTTAGGAGACTATTCAGCAGATTAGGGTATACAGTAATTATTAGGAGTTTATCAGAGTCATCTAATTGCTTCTTGCTTTCAGGAACAAATAAGCATTTGTAAAGTCTCTTGTTTCCGGCGGCGCTGCGCCGCCGGATTTCTGAATTCGCTAAACATGGGAGCCGCCATCTTGATATTGGACGAGTAACAGCTGTTTTCTCGAGCCATACTTTCACAGACGTGCCGTTGAGTGATCCAGCTAGTTTTAGATCGTAAAACGACAGGATTGTATCACCCGTTCGTGGTTAACAAATTAATATTAATTCTGTTATAATGAATTCATCGAATAAATGTTCTTTAGTACTATTTTATTATGGCTGAGAGACCAAATCGATGACCATACATGATGAAGTTATTCACCTGTACCATGTGTACGTCTGCAGCAAAATGTTTGAGATTGAACAGCGAGTTACTAAAAACTCGAAACAGTAAAACACGCGGATCGGATTGATGTGTAGAGAAAGTCGATCTAGGCTTAATTTACAATGACACACATCAATAAAGAAGTAGTGGCTTGATGATGTATCGCATATAATGCCACAGCGCGAACTCTTACATCAGGCTATGTGAAATGACCTAATACGTCAACCAGAGAACAAAGTCCTAGTTTGACATGCGGTTCATGTGCCCATTTTACGATCAAGCACTTAACTTCCGGCTAACCCCACACATCCCAGGTGGATCCTTGTGCGAACTACATTAGTCAAACCTTTAATCGGAAAACAAACAAATCGATGTGTTTTTTTTTTTTCAACGATAATGGTGCATCGTGACCTGTATTCACCAGTGGCACACATAATTGGCTTGTAATACGAAGATTATAGGCTACAAACGTTTCCGCCGGCATTGATGCATCTGCATCAATAAGTTTTCTTGTTGTCTTTGTGTCTAAGAACCATGATATAGTTCATTTTCTGCGATGCAGGTTGTCCAAAACTCCTAACCGTTCTCTGATGGCGGAAAGAGATAAAGCGGGCTAATCTCCATTCGGCGGAGCTGTCTCACGCTCTTCAAGATTGGGCGATTACTCGACCGTTTGAGGCATTTTTATCACGTTCAAACGAATATTGAAATGAAGTAAAGAAATAACTCGCTCCAGTATCCAACCGGAGAATTTTTATCGATAAATAAAATTTCCCTCCAGAAATTCGGCATGTCTGTATTGTTGGCCTATTCCCCGCTGGCAGTGCGTGGATGCGGGCAAGGGTCCCGGGGAACTCAAGTGATCAAAAGAGTAGATATAAATTAAGTAGATGATCTTGGTGTGATTAGATGTTTGGGTGAAATTTCCGGAATAATATTTATTTTAACACTTAGAATACTAATAAGAAAAAGACATCGACGGTCACAGTATATAAATTAATTTCTGCGCTATTAATCTCTGCATTATAGTAGATCTCTGCACCGTCGATGAAATTTTATTGAATTTAATCGATCACAGGCATTAGGCCCGACATCCATTCAATGGCGACCATTTTCCCACGGAAATCCAAGCGGGAATAAAACAGCAATTTTAATAAGCGTCAGCTGGATTTTTACAAGATATACATGAAATGAAAATTTAAAGCACAAGCTTGTGTACTACAAGACAGAAGCGGTCAACAGTTTCAATGATGCCAGCAAGACATCTTACCCTTCTACATGTATCGTCAAATCCGTACGGATGAGTTGGAAACATGGTCAGTATATATATATCAGTCCGTTCCATCGTTTACTGGACTATGACCGTCACCAGTTCGATTCTCACCCTATGAATAGCTTTATAACGCGGGAACGTGAAGGGACGAGTATGCAACGGAGCGAGAATGCGAGAGTGCGAGAGAGCGAGGGCGACAACGCGAGAATGCGAGTCGAGAGCGGGAGATTAATCTCGCGCGCGTTCTCGCCTCGCATTGTCACCTCGCATTTGTCTCGCTCTCCAGCCTCACTTTCTCTCATTCTCGCCCTGTGGAAAACCCGGGGGAGATAGGACTAGAATGCAACGGAGCGAGAATGCCACAAATTCATCGATTCTCGCGTTCTCGCTCCCTCTCAATTTCATTTACAAGCTGTCAAGACAATGGGGTGTGGATGAGAGAATGCGCCATTTGAAGATGTCGATTCTCTCGTTCTCGTTAAATTCACAGGGCGAGAACGCGGCGGAACGAGAATGCGACGGAGCCAGATTGCGACGGAGTGAAAATCCAAGAGTGTGAGGGCGACAACGCGAGAACGCGAGAATCGACCACTTTAAATGACACATTGTCGCATTCTCGAGTATGATTTTCCATACCATAACGAACACAGTCATCGCTAGTCAAATCACTGTGGAATATACAGAATGTTTGTTACTTTAAAGCCGTTTCCTTTTTCCATGCCATAGTATTCAATGCAGAAACAAAGAAAGGTAATCTTTTATTTGATTTCCATCGGCATTTTGTGGATTTTATTATTTCTCTCTGAGCAAACTCAGTGCACATTTCTGGTGCAAAATATGCTTTAACCGTTATATATTGTTCAAAGTCTAACAGAGTATATACAGACTATATAACAAAAAAATAGTTAGCACCAAGGGCTGGTTTTATTAGCTCAATACAATAATAACTCAAAATGTTAACTTTGAGAAGCTGTGAAGAACACATGTACCCGAGTGACAAAGCCAACATGACCGTCAAAGCTCCTCGACGTCCCTGTGTTTTCTACCACAGCAGATTAACCTAATTAGACCAATCACAGGCTTCCTGTCATCCGTCATTCGCCTTGACCAGGGCCAACATCAAACCGAGGCTCCGGATACAGCTGGACAGATGCCCGGATGGACTAATCAAGCAGCCATTTGCCGCACGCTGTTTCATTATTTCCGCATCAATTCTCTGATCTACTGACCTTCGGTTGTCGATTCCCAGAGCAATACATGGACATGAAAACATTCTCTTTTACAGCGGACACTCTAATCAGTGTTGTTCAGCTGAAGCTGATTCCTTGAAGTGACTTTGAGTAAACTATCAAAAATCCGATATTTAGCAGACAGTCGTCACCTACAAAAGGTGTTTTTTTTGTGTTCATAATGATGTACAATACCTTGCTTGTGTGAATCTCTTAGCACATTATATCCATTATTTTAATCGGAGAAAACCATAAAATTCGTCTCGGAGAGGCCGAGGCAGTTTGAGTATAAAACGTTAAGCTTGTCTTTTCATAAGGTGTTTGATACTGCTGCAACTAACAGATACAAATGAAGCATAAACTCTTGACGAACCGGAAATATTTTTTCAACTTGAAAAAAGTGCTACTCAAGTTTGAGTGAAAATCAACTCATGTTTGATCAATTTCCTCCCTTACTTGAGTGATATATTTTTTAAAGAATAACTATGGACTTTCCGATAAACCCCGCCCACTACCCCTTTACGAAAGAGTAACCCATTACGAAAGAGCACCATGCAAGAGTACGAATTTGAGTGTCCGTGTTTAATACTGCTGCAACTAACAGATACAAATAAGGCATAAATTGTTGACGAACCGGAAACATTTTTCAACTTGCAAAATTGTCATTCAAAAATATATATTTTTTTTACTATGTTGAATATATTTCTTTTCCGTCCTACGTGTATCAACAGTAACATCGACTTTCTGCTCTCTTAGAAAACTTTGAACTTCATCCAGGTAAGGGTGGAACATCTCACTCAAATTTGAGTTCATAATTCACTCAAGTGTGAGTGAAAGTCATCTCAAGTTTGAGTAGGATCAATTTTCTCCCTTACTTGAGTGAAATATTTTTTAGAGAATAAATATGGACTTTCCGATAACCCCCGCCCACTCTCCCTTTACGAAAGAGTACGGTACACAATTACGAAAGAGTACCATGTAAGAGTACGAATTTGAGTGTCAGCTGCACATGCGCTTGGGGCTGTAGATCATTTCCGTTGAACAGTGCATCGCGCGTTAAGAGTTGGTTTGCGTTTTTGATAACGCTAATCAAAAGATAAGCGCAACGAAAATGGAACCAATAAGCGAAACGAAACGCAAACTAAATGATAATCGAACCGATTGATGAACAGACAGACAATACTGTCACGATATCTCCATCAAAATGCAGCTAAACTTTAACCCTATCTGGCCTGGGCTTTTTGGAACCTGTCCAGGCCTGGGGGGGGGGGAGGCCGAAATGGCTCTCCTTAATTATATTTCTTACCCCTTGAGTTAGGGGGCTGAAACTTATTACACTATACCCTTGGGTCAAGCTCTACCAGAAAATGTAAAAAAATCCAAGATGACCGCTTTGATGACGTCACAGTGACGTCATTTTCAAAAACGGCATTTTTGGTCGATTTTTCGGTCAGATTTTCCGAATTTTTTATTTTGGCAATTTCTCCACAAAAATTGCATGAAAAATTAGCAAATATTATTGTGATATGAAATAAAATAGTTTTTGCCCACTTTTCATCTCGGAAAAGCAGAAATTTTGAAGAAATATGACAAAAACATCACTTTTCTATTGCCCTATTAAGGCAGATAGGGTCTTCATATTTGGCAGGTATACAACACTCGTCAAGTCCTACACGCTGACCTAATTAGTTTCCGCTTCTGCCACTAGGGGGCGGTGCTGTGAATAGTCGACTGAATAGCCTACTGGCCTTATCTCCTGATACGCAAAATCATCTATGAAAGGCATGTAGTCTTTCAATGTTCCTTGGTAAGCTGGGTCACCACGTCGAACGTCAAGTTTTGGCGTAAAATGCACTATAGAGGCATAGGAAATGTTTCTTGCGAACAAATCGATTTATGGTCACATTATTCTAGAAACGTATATCTTCCAATCAACCTGTAACCATCTGGGTCATCTATACGCGGTAAGACTGACCCTGGAATCGTGTGCATCTATTTTCAGCCTACTTTCGGCAACTGCAAGAGGGAGTTTCCAGAAATCAATACCACGTGACTTCGTCAGCCAATCAGCTAAAGTCTACCGACTTAACCCCAACGTAACTCGCCATTTTCGAGTCATGTGATGTCCTAATTGTTCAAAATTACAGATCCACCACACCTCGTGGATGATACGAAAGTTATACATACCTGTATATTTTATAAGCCCAGGCAATATCTGTTTCAGAAGTGGTATGAAAACCTGTAATTTATCAGATTTCTCGAGTTTGTTCTCCGCCGGATGAAGGCCGAACAGAATACGGTAAAGTACCGGATATCGTTCCGCGATAATGGAGACACACGATTCGCAAGCCATCTTATGGAGTGTAGGCAAATGGCTTCCAATTGCTCCAAGTGTATGGTATGAACACTTCTTGACGCAAATACGCGATCTACCGCCGCCCACAACTGTTCAATGGACTTGAAATTTGAGGACCTCGAATGATGTTTATGGGTTTGATGTGATGGATTTGATGGAAATAAACCAACATTCGACTCTGATACACAGCTGCTTAAATTTCCTCGCATACTTGACCTCAAACGCTGCCCGAACGTAAAAACTTATGTCCCTCGTGAATGCATTCTTGAAACGCCCCCGAGTGGCATTTTGTTGAGAGGATTACCTTGATAGATATATTGAAAGCCACAGTCAGTAATAAAGTGTACCGTATTGGCGTGGTGTAATATTTTACAAAATACATCTGGAAACCCTTTAATTGTGAAAATTAGTGAACTAGCTGTATAAAAAAACGTAATTCTGAACACCTTCAAAACTATAGCCTGCGGTATAACGGTATGCAAACTGAACCAGGCCGGTCAAAATTCTAAAAGGAAACGTCGCCATTTAGCGAGGTGTTGGTCCCAGTGGGCTGTTGGTCCCAGTTGGTCCCAGTGGGGTGTTGGTCCCAGTGAGGTGTTAGTCCCAATGGGGCGTTGGTTCCAGTGAAGTGTTGGTCCCAGTGGGCTGTTGGTTCCAGTGAGGTGTGGTCCCATTGAGTTGTTGGTCCCAGTGAGGTGTTGGTCCCAGTGAGGTGTTGGTCCCAGTGAGGTGTTGGTCCCAGTTGGTCCCATTGGGGTGTTGGTCCCAGTGAGCTGTTAGTCCCAATGGGGTGTTGGTCCCAGTGGGCTGTTGGTCCCAGTGGGATTTTGGTCCCAGTGAGGTGTTGGTCCCAATGGGCTGTTGGTCCCAGTGGGCTGTTGGTCCCAGTGAGGTGTTGGTCCCAGTGGGATGTTGGTCCTAGTGGGGTGTTGGTCCCAGTGGGGTGTTGGTCCCAGTGGGGTGTTGGTCTCAGTGAGGTGTTGGTCCCAGTGAGGTGTTGGTCCCAGTGGGGTGTTGGTCCCAGTGAGGTGTTGGTCCCAGTGGGATTTTGGTCCTAGTGGGGTGTTGGTCCCAGTGGGGTGTTTGTCCCAGTGGGGTGTTGGTCCCAGTGATGTGTTGGTCCCAGTGGGATGTTGGTCCCAGTGGGGTGTTGGTCCCAGTGAGGTGTTGGTCCCAGTGGGGTGTTGGTCCCAGTGAGGTGTTGGTCCCAGTGAGGTGTTGGTCCCAGTCGGGTGTTGGTCCCAGTCGGGTGTTGGTCTCAGTCGGGTGTTGGCCCCAGTGAGGTGTTGGGTATAGTACAATAACTTCTGGAAAAATCAACGGATTATTTTCAATGGTATGTGGGTACCTCGCCTCCAGATGTCGTTTGGGATTGTTTTTCACGCCGATCCGCATATAGGTGGCTCCAGTTGAGGCCAAGTTAAAATTTCGTTTCCGGACAAAAACTTTTGAAAACCTGAACAGATTCTTTCCAAGTGGTTTCTGGGTACCTTGCCTCAAGATCTCGCTTGGAATTGTTTTTCATGTAAATCAGCCTATAGGTGATGCCACCTGGGGGCCAAGTTAAATTTTTTTCTGGACGATAACTTCTGAAAAATGAACCGGTTCTTTCTAAATCTGGTATGTGCGTACCTTGCCTCAAGATCTCACTTGGAATTTGCATACCGATCCACCTGTAGATTTATGTTCACAAGTCCAGGTAAATCCTAAATCCTCGCAGAGGGTTTACCTGAACATCTTTTTTTTTATTCGAATGTGTTCTTGAGTCGATGCCTCTACACAATCTCGTACATTTCATCCCCCGCGCTTGTTTTGAATTAGCATGTCGGCATCCAAGCCTGCGGATTTTGCTTTGACTTCCGATGTCGATTTCAGTCTGACATCAAAGCAGTTTAACCCGCGATGACAATCAAACCTGTCCCATCTCATACCTCGCAGCGGATTGGCGTAATGATTGGTTTGATTTGGAGGAAACCCCTTGATATATTATATCCAAAACCGGTATGGGTAACTAACCAAGCCAGTGTATCGATCCTATCAGATCGATCGATACACTGGCACGCGAGGATGGTGTAGGTTGTGCCATCTAACCCTAACCCTGTGCCTAGCAGGAGGTACCTTGCCACATGATCTCGCTTGAGATTGAACTGAACTGGGTACTGAACGTTACGCTGCCAAGCCAAATCAGTTTTTTTGTTTTTTTGTTTTTTTCGCTCCATCTTTACGCCAAACATATGAAAATTCTCTTTCGCAGCGTTAACTTTTCAGACTTCTAGGATCTGGGATGAATTGACCAGGCTGACCTTACAGATAATCCAAAGGGACTTTCTGCAAATGCATTACCTTAATATTATCCGTTATTTTACTTCAAATATTGAATGAATGTGGAAAATATGAAAAGCAAAACTTTCTCATTCAATTCACTTTCCCAGACGTCTCTGTGATGTCGAAATGAACAGTCGAGAATGTGTTTGCATTCGGGAATGGCTTAATATCCCCTGACTAGACCCGAGGGCATGCTCTCACTAAAGTGGCCGAGGACTTTAAATCCAGTCTTGTCGACTTTCTGTTATAATATATTTGTACCCGATTTAGCGGCGAGAAGCCTAATTATTACTCGACACGCTTTAAACTGACACCGATGATCTTCGATATTTGCACAGGGCAGACACCTTTATTTTCCCGTCATAATAACTCGCCTTAAATGACTTATTATGGGACCTTTTGCACGGTGATTCCGCCATATCTCGTTTCTATGTTCGCGCACACGGGAATTTTATCTCCTCAACTGAGAACATAAATAACCATCTTCAATCAGTCTAGTTTAGACGTTACCTGACGTGACCCTCCGTCTCTGTCTGACCTCATTTTGTCCGGGGTTTCTAGACTATTTAATGGACTGAAACTTTTTGAAAGATATGAGTGTCCTCTCAGTTATGTCATGATATCTGTGACTTTTTGACTGGGCTACCGTCAAACTAAAGTACGGCTAATTGGCCTACCATTGTGGATTTAAGCTCGATTTTATTTTTCAGTCTTGATATACAAACGACGGCTTTTCAATTATATGTCAGAAAAGATGGGTTTACAATACTTTATCCCTTGATTTGTATAGCCCAATGCAAAAATGTAATTGTCAAAAAGCGCCGAAACCAGTAATAATTCAACCAACTCACTGGGGCAAAATACCCCAGTCCCTTGTCAATTTTTCGGACATCACAGCGCCTCAGAACCAGAGATAAATATAATCCACACATCTGACAAGGTCTGTAGGCTATGTCATGGACTCCATGGGGAAATATACTAGGATTGCTATTACTCAGCTGCTATAACCTTTAGTGAAATCATATCTCGACAGAGATTTGCCTGGGCCGGTCACCCCTGATATACGAGTAAAGTGGACGTGACCGTATGTTGACGGAGTTGTCTTACATTTGGAAGCTGAAAGCCAATCCACATGTCCATAGCTGAGTAGCTTGAACGTTGTTATGACAGCTGACATCACCAGCGCCGAGATCGGAATTTTTTTTTCTCGCCAGTGCGCTCGGTGTTCGTTTCTCGCAGACCGGTTTAAATGGTTAGTTCCTGTATGTATCACAACGAAATTTCGACTGGCAAGTTCCGGACAGGTGCTTCTGACTATCTGAAGCTTAGTACTCGTAATAGGCGGTCGAGTACATATCTCACGATTTTTAAACGGGTACGTGCGAATGGCTATCGCTTTAAATGCGGGCCAAGTAATGTAAATCACATTGATATTGTTTAATCCTTGCTCGATAAGTTGGTTGGTCGCAGGTGTTGTGCACTAACTTGCCCACATCTTTGTCTCAATGAGGTACTAGTCTAGTCAGATTTCTAGCTCGTGTACCATCACAGGCTGCTTGGGGTCGAGAGTATATGCAGCCATACTGTCACTCTCTTCCACACAGTATACACAGTATGGCTGCATATACTCTGGAACGCAAGCAGCCTGTGTGTAGCATTCCTGTCCGGACTATACGATTCCGGTACCAGCAAATAAACAAAAAGCACGTGAGACAGAAAAATCGCGTCGATGTTAAATGCGCCACCTTTCCGGGTTTGTTTTGTACACATCTCATTCCTATACTTCCACGAACCTGCCCTTCTTCGCTACTGATAATAATTCCACTTCAGAATTTAATTTGTGTCCACATAGATTATCTTCCAAAATCTTTGATCTATTTGACCCCTGATCTTTTCAGATTTAGATAACTCCAGCGAAATGATTAACGAGAAATCGTTTGTAGAAATCCATAAAGCCGGGGTGGGGTATCCCAGATACAAAGATTATACCTTGACTCGCGTTGGGATATGCATAGACAGAACCGTTCTGGTATATATGAAATGTCGACGCAAAGAAATACATTCACTGTACTGGGCCCCACATAATACCTTACCCATTCATGGGGACTTATCTAGTCTGGCATGCAAACCGGAGTAGCAGTTTGTATTGACCCTCGTGTTGTCATCGTTGGTTTCAGTGTTAATAAGAAACATATATTTCTGCAAAAACAAGAGCCGCGCCTCTACCACAATGGCAGTGGATACAGAAAATTGCTAAGATAAAGTTTCGCAATGATCTCCTCGATAAAATCAGGAATTGATCTATAACCCAGGAGTTAATGAGGCAGAGTGCTTTTAATAAATCTATTGATATACGGTACGCCCAATACAATGCTGAAATCAAAGTATGTCTCAGTAAACAAAACTATTCAAGAGGAACTGAATATAAGATTTTAAATAGGACTAGTTATATATTTACAGCTAAATCCTTTTAATAGGCCTACATTCAAACCCAGCTTAACGAATAACGAATCCTAACCTGTTAGTGGTGCAGTGAGCCAACACAACACTTTGGTCATCATTTGTCGAAGAGCGAATTGTCATGGACAAAGTTATTCTTGGCTCTTACGCATATTTAACCGAAGAAAAATACATAGGGGGTGAATAAGACCATTCTCATGAGCCAGTTTATCGTGGATCGACTGTTAGGAACCCCCCAGAAGATTTAGGATTTACTCTGGACTTGTGAAGATGGAATTAGACTTGCAAGTGTTAAGCCGGGATACGGTAAGCGACGTCTCTGGGGAACACAATTCTCAAATAGTGGTAACAGTCTGCGACTATACACAGAAAGATCTCCGAAAACCTATTTTATATTACCGCCCGCGGCCATATTTATTTATCCAGTGTAAGAAAGCGAGCAACAACATGTGATATTAACAGCACGTGACCAGTAGGATTTCCTCAAACTTCCCACAGCCATGCCTCTTGCCCTCACTCAACTTGACACTTACAGACAACATTGGGGACCTCTGTACCATCTACAAGAATATTTAGAAATCCACCGCCTCCATTATTGCGGATCGATCCGACAAAGTACAGATTTGAGAAATTCGGTAATACCAATTTAGATACCACTTTTTGAAAAATCTACTTCCTACGGATCAAAGTAATTTTAAGCACATTTAAGAGATGTTGAGGAACGACACTTTATCAAGTACCAAAATAGGGCACCACATTACTCAAGCAAAATGGCGACGGGTGACAACATAGTTCATCTGACTGGCTGCGTGGTGTTTGTTTATAAGGCTTTCCAGAAAATATCTGTCGAAAACAGAAAATAAAATCGTACTGTTTACTTAGAGACGATAATGATAACAAAATAAACCTGCAATAGCAGAAGTTATCCCCTGGCTCCGCTTTTTGCTTGACCGTGTAACAGCCACAACTGTGAATCTACATGGTGTACTACTACATTAACATTATATCTCATTATATCTCTGAGAGCTATTGGAGTATCAGGTGACCGAATACGGCGACGAATCTTCTGGTGGAATAGTCATGCACCAACATGGGCTGACGTTTCTTTTACATAAATTATAGTCAAAAATATATCAATATGACGTCAACATATGATTCTGTTCGAATTTCTACCCCTGGTGTCCTGATAATGATCCCCTGAACCGATCTCGGCTAACCCCTCCCCTCCCCTCCTCTTCATCCCCCTCCTCCTCCTTGTCCCTGACGTGAACCTGAACCTGGTCCATCTCCTGATCATTTTCCTGTGATTCCGGAGCCCCTATTTACACTACTACTGGTAGATACAACGCGGCGAACAAGACCGATAACGGTGTTTTTCCATCTTAATCTTGAAATAGAGATGGCACCGAAATATTGAACAAAAGAATATTACCAGTGGAATTCCAGGCCAGTGAGGAAGTGTCCCCTAACAAATCATATCGTCATCAAATGGAGCAAACAAATGAATGAGTCGTATATTGAATGGCTTATATGTAACAACATAGCGGTACGAATATCTGATGTATCCAAAGTTGAAGGGGTTACACGAACCCTTGATATCTAGGGAATAGGCATTTATATATTGTCACTTTGCATGTAATACGCTTGTTTTGTTGGGCTTAAGTGTGTAAGTTTGAGGTGGAAGACTTCAAAGTCAATCTGCACGTTTATCTATCTAAACACCACTTTGGTCTAGCTTGCCTATCTTAAAATACCAGTGAAGATATAAACTTACATTTTGAGTTGATCTTTTAACCAAACACTTCTCTGGAACCGTTACTCCTAAGTGGATCCTATATAAGTGCCTTGATTGGTTATTTTGTCTCCTTGAGACAGTTTTTCAGAGAATTGAGCGCCTTTTACCGGACTACGTGAATTCTTTATACTATGATCTACTATTTAAGGGATGATATATATATATATGACTTCTTATATTCTTTCGGAAATATATCATAGCATTGATCCAAGTGATTTCTTTTGTAATTTTATAAATATATGTAATAAATAACAGGCACATACCGTAAATTAAACGTTTAGATTGATAGAAAGATACACTGCGAAAAAAAAATTGTTGACGCTATTTTAGCACCAGAAATTTGTTGAAAAATCACACAATTTGTGTTAAAATCAACATGAATTGGTGTTGAAAACGATACGATTTTGTGTACCGGTAGATATGTTGATTCCAACGCGAAATGTTTGTGTTGAAGCCATTTCAGCACCAAATTGTGTTAAAAACAACACAATGTTTTTCGCAGTGTACACTGTAAGTTTACAGATTTTTTTGTGCAGTTTTTCTTAATCTGTGTATATAAGCGTTGCATTTATTCCAGGGAAATATTAGTTTGAGCCAAGAAAATGTTAAATGCGAGTAAGGCAAGTGTTATAGATAAGGCCTACTGTAATATCGGATCAGAAATCTTCTAAAAGTATTGGGGCACATGATACGTCCACTCCTTCACCTTATCCGTGTTGAAGTCACCAAATGAACAGAATTTTACAAGATTCTTCTCGTATTTTACAAATGTTAAAGCATTTCTGATTCCCCGATTCATTAATCATTACACCGTGCGATGATTTACGACCATTTTGACACGCGCATCACGAAGGCTACATAAAACAATGCCCTAGGGCCATTTTCTTGTAGGAACATTTTATCTAGAAATGCTCACGACGTCAGGGTGATTTATGGAGTTTTAACAACGTCAATAAAAATAAGTAAAAAGTTGAAAAAATTGCGATGTGATCCGACACAAATGGAGAAATGATAAATGACTCTTTAAGACATTCTAGCTAAAGAGGCTACTTCTCCCAGAAAATGGATGGTAACATTTCAAGCAGATGACGTGTACTATCATGGGTACTTAAAGTTTGTCAGTGATGTGAAGGTAACCATCTACATTGATAAGATAAAAGAATCTTTTCACCGGTATATTTGATTAAATATTTAGTTCCATCTAGGGCGATTATGCCCTTATCGTCCGACCAGGTACAGTAAAACTCGGTTGTGTTTCCTGGGACTCGTCCACGCGAGTCTTCCCTCTTAAAATACGGCGCAGTAGTTTTGTCGCTCACGACACGTCAGATTTTCTTTCCATACATGTTTGGAAGGAAGCCAATGATCGGAAAGAATATATTGCCAAATGCAATGTCGCCAAGTGAATTGCCTGTTACAATTCACTGTTGCCATATCTTACATACAATCATGTGTTGCTTCCGGTCATTGCAGCGGCTGTCTGGTAAACAATCAGACGTCCTTGTCGATTCAGTACTGTGTGAGCTAAAGGATCACTTATTGACTTTCAATGCAACTGATTTCTATTTTCCTCCATTTATCTATTCACAACAATAGTGTGGGCTGCCACACAGTTACAGTCGCGACATCAACACCCAATTCTCCCTGCATCGTCAAAACATAAGATTTGTGGTTAGCCTGCATGGCCATGTAGATTTCTCAATTTCTAGATAAAGCTTGTGAAATGTTTAATATTTATGTTTTGTCGGAGACCTAAAGACAAAAATCATTCCAAAAATCTCACAGGACATGAAAAAAGGATAGGGCAAACATCGCTGAACGATCGCAGATGATGCGGTTAATACTTTACCACAGGCCCTCAAAACAAGAGTTTTGGGGGGGGGAGGGGGTGCGGGCGGTGGTATTACGGTGAAGTGTCGAAATATGGGTCTCTATATATAACCCCATGCTTTATATAAAAAAACTTTATATAAAGCATGGGGTTATATATAGAGACCCCATATTTCGACACTTCACCGTAATACCACCGACCACACCCCCAAAACTTTTGTTTTGAGGGCCTGTGTGCTTTACATAAGCAGCAAGCGTCAGGTCGGACATTCAATATTCAGCCGTCGTCCATAAAAGAATTTCAGCGTCAGTAATCGAAATACCTATTGTGTATGACAGCACCAATTCCAAAAGTGTATGAAATAAAAATAATTTAAAAAAGATGGTTTCATACAAGAAAGAAGCGGTCAACAATTTTGAATGATGCCAGCAAGACATCGATGTTCTTTACATAAAATCCCAAGCACTGATCGCTGACTAGACCAGTGCTAATCGGAGTCAGGACAAGGAACAACAATATAAAAATGGCTCATGCGTGATGGGTCAGAAGCTTTAGTACAGAATGACATATCTGCTTGAGCTGACCATTCATATTGGTTGACAAACCCCTCTAAGCATTTCCTTTTTTCTCTTCAGGCAAAAGTCGCTCATTTCAGATCATTTCATCTGTACTTTCTGCAGAAAGGATTTGGTGGCCAAAATCCAATAGCTCAATAGATACCGAAACCACCTCAGACCTACATCCATCCTACTCTGGAAGGACCATATTTGAGTAGTATAAGCAGGGTAAATCTCTTATCATTTCGGTGGGTAGGGAGGGAACATGTGGAGGGAAATGTGGAGGGAATTGGGGAGGGAGTGACGTCACAGTGCTTGGACCTTTGACCTTGAGTTGCTATGGCAACATGGAAAATAGAGGGAAGGTCCCCTGATGAGCGGGGTAGATATAAAAATTAGGATTTTTCCTGGAACCTTAAAAGTCCGTATTAAATGAGTCTTCGTAAGGTAACATCGATCCCCCAGCGGGTCCTGGCCTGTCGCGAGTGGGTTACCAGGTCAAGTGCTCCACTGAGACATGGCTGTCCCCATACACTAACCCACAGTGAGCGACTTGTGGACCCTGGAGTGTATCCAGAATCCATGAACTAAGGCATACTGGTGATGTGGGTTGATCCACCATGATAGAGTTACCTCCCCTCCTGTGTACAAAATTGTTTGACTGAGTGAGTGAGTGAGTGAGTGAGTGGGTGGGTGAATGGGTGAGTGAGTGAATGAGTGCCCGTGAGGCGTGCCCAACGCCCGCCTTAGCGCAGTGACGCTGGTGAATGAGTGAGTGAGTGAGTGAGTGAGTGGTCATATAAGGTCTTTTGTATACCATTAGCCTCGGTCTGTAACCACCCTCTGATGCATAGACAAGAGACACCAGAGAGT
This sequence comes from Hanleya hanleyi, assembly GCA_036873755.1. Lineage (NCBI taxonomy): Eukaryota > Metazoa > Mollusca > Polyplacophora > Lepidopleurida > Hanleyidae > Hanleya > Hanleya hanleyi. The sequence continues at coordinate 5,231 of JAVTVY010055672.1, read as the reverse complement.
CTACCAGCTATGGGTCCGCCAAGTGGAGTAGAGCATCCCTATACCATGACAGTCAGCAGCCCTGCGGGCTACAAGATTACAGAATATGAGCTCCGTCCCAGGGATTCCTCACGATATCGCTCAAGCATATTTCTTCGACCCAGAACATACCAACGTGGTAGTGCTAGCTGATCTTATGGGTGCAGCTGAGGACAATTCAAAGGATCCCATCATCGGAATCTATCCGTCATCTATTTAACCCAGAATCTCTTTCCTCAGGGGAAGGCGTCCAGAGATATTGCCTTGAACTGCCAATACTTCGTGTTGTTCTCCAATCCCATCGATAGTGCGCAAATCCGTGTATTTGGTAGTCGACCATTTCATGCAGGCGTTGCAAGCCGCGACAAGCCGTCCGTACGGCTACCTGTTCGTAGACTTGAAAGCCCATACCACCGAAGATCGCCGATTGACGACCCACCTGTTACCCGGCGAGGGGTCACCACAAAGTCAGAATCTGCTAACTTCACTCCATCCACCGAGTCCACACCTGGCAGCGCCCGTCCAGTGGGAAACTACCCAACCGCCCCCCTTCATACCACCAGCACAGGATTACTCTCCAACCATGAAGGACCAACCCAAACCCCGAATGAACACAATGTAGACACAAGGCTATGAAGGGATTTGTTCAACGAAAGCATGGACGCCGAGATGGGCGAGACATCGGAAGCCAAAGAAAACAAGTTTCACGCCATAACACATTGGTACCCAGACTACGACGGGCTTTACGTCGGCAGTATGTCGACCTCGTGACCCATATGAAATTGCTGAACAAGGACCCGGTCCATATGGAAATCGAAAGAACAGCGTTGATGTTGAAAACCCCAGGCATAAGCGTATGTCAAAGCGATGGCTCATAAGAAACTACTGATTGAACGCATCATCAAGATCAAAAACGTCTCATTATAAACACAAGAGACCATTCTCCTCATGTCACCATGATCACTATCCACGTCGACAAATGTAGTGGATCTAATTTATGACCGATATGGTGTTGGCGCCCGACCAAGCTCGGCGTCTATGAAAGCAGCCCTAACCGTTAGACGAGCACAGTCGACGCTTAACCCTTCAACATGGCTTATCGTTCCCTTGAGTGTGGACGCACCTTTACCAGACACTACGATATGATGGGGCACCAGAGGAATATACATCCAGACACCGAGTAGCTAGAAGCTGATGAGCCCATAAAGGGAGATAATGATGCCGAAACAGAAAGGCTACGTCCTAAGGAAGTGCGAGTGAGGAAGAAATGGTATCTACCTTTTGGGACTTATTGTGACAACGGTCATTAATACTCACGCTTCGGTAATCGAGAACGCCGGACAGGATAACTTGCAAGAGGCTTACATCCGAATGCACCCGACCATCAGGAAAACAGCCATGGCGATCTATGAACAGTATAGCCTACTACGCTTGAACTGAGGTCCATCATGAAGACCAATTGTCACTTGGAGAAGGATATGCGGTTACCACCTCCCCCGGCCCTCGAAAATGCGATAAAAATACACAAACAGCTGTTCCGGGACGGTTCAACGGTATCCAGGACTTCCAGACGACGTTTAGAACAAACGGACAAGAGCGACCATGATCGAAGATTGAACTTTCTGATTGGACAAGCGCAGCCGAGAATACACTTAACTGGCAAGAACGGCCATGACCGAAGATTGAACTTTCTCAAGGCAGCATACTTGAATTGTACACACATCCACAGCGGCTCCCCCAGCTTGGGTGTGCTGTGGTGGGGGGTATAATAAAATGATTGTCATATCATCCTTGTTGGGATACATCCGCCTACGTATGTGTCTGTGTGCGTGTGCGTGTGTGTGCGTTTGTGACTCACGCAAACACTAACACGGGCGTTGGATGTGTTAAGCCGGGTGTCTCAATGGCGCACCTGAGCGACACTGCACTTTGTATACTATATATGTATAGCTGCTCGCCTCTCCCCACTATAGGACTATAAAATCCATGCTCCGCTTTTTTATATTGCATTTAAAATTCATAATTTTGTATTTTATTTTACCTTCTAATTTCATCCCTAGGTAAATATGTACAATTTATTTTCTATTTTTATGTTGCTGAGTGTTTTCTGAGGACGACCTGATAGAGTAAAAAGCAAACCATTCAGTTATTGTGATCGCTAATGTATTCAATATGGTTACTTTGCCAGTTTCCTTATGCTTTTTTGAATTTAATTAAGCTTTTCAGTATAATTGATCTCATATCTTTCATTGTCATGGTGAAGGTAAAGCCCAGCAAAGATGAAAATCTGTATTTGAGAGATATGGTTCAAATGCCATTCCAAAATCGATTAGTATAGCGAACAATCTGAAATTTGGATGTTTTTTCGTTTTTTCCTTTTGTAAAATCCATACTATCGAACATTAACCCACGTGCTCTCTTCAACGAACCGCCCTTTTATGAACAATCTTCTTGCTCAATCCATCATCTTTCCTTACATATATGATTCTTCTGCTATGCAAGCTGAAAGAAGCTGATAATGTACATTAGGAAGTGTGATCAGCCTCCAGTGTTCAAGACCCGGTCTGAGTATTAAACATTTTTTGTTTATCAAATCCATAATTTACCCCAGCTACCAAAACGAAGCAAATGTCTCTCCAAAAGCTTGAATAATTCTAGGTTGAAGCCATCAGAACTAGGGGTTTTACTATTTTAAGTTCATTTTAAAGCGGAAATGATTTCGGGGGTCCTTCCAGGTATTCAGGTACCAGATCAGATAGTATATACAGTTTTAAAATCTAGACTATCCAAATCCAAATGTATGTATCATGTACTCATATTTGGCTTGGTAGAGTTTAGTGTAGAAATATTTCGCTCCTTCTAAATTTCTTGTTGATCTGTAAGGATACGACCACCAGCCTCTATTCTGGGGATAGCCTTATTCTTGTACCTTTCATTTCCGCATTATTATATTTATTACGGTCATAACAATCTTCTTCGACATGTCAATAACACATTACTAAATATCTAATTTATATATATTTATGAAACTAATTCGATTTCTTAAAGAAACACGTTTCAGTTAAACACGAAAGGGAAATATTAAAATTATTAATATTTATTATAAACATTATAACATTTGTATTTAACAACACCAATAAACGTAAGATACACTACAATGACGTATGAATGAAAGGTAGAAACCGTGGTGGCATTAAAATACTTGCTCATGGAATAACGGCGTGAATTATCAGTCCCATGTCTTCCCAGGTCTTCTCCGTCTTACCTCACCGGTCCAGATCTGAACAGACGATGTGACTCTCTCAGCCAATCAGCGGTGTAACAGACAGCGGTGTAGTATTCTTTGCTACCTAAGTTAAACTGGGCTAAATGTCGACTTCCTGCCGTCAACATGACTAGAAGAATATACATGGGTATGAAGGTACCTATGCGCCTGAAGCCGATGAACCAGCTGATAACGATGCAGCGACTGCTGACACTGAGAGTTTTTCCAATGATACGGAGGGCTCGTTAGCTGATACGGAGAGTTGTCCCAGGGAGGCCTGAGAGACGAAGAAAAGAAACCCACGAGTGTGAGTGTGAGTGAGTGGGATTTAACGTCGTTTTCAACAATTTACGGTCATATCATGACCGAGCCTACACTTGCCGGAACACAGTTCTTATTATCCTGGACCCAGTTACCCATCCATGTATTGACCGGGCTCAACTTTGCTTAACTTTGGTGATCTGAAGAGAACGCGATACTCCGTGCCTGCGATCGAATATGCAGTACTGGATAAATTACAACAGGCTAACATCCACATGCGGCGTGCTCACATCAGAAAAAAAAACAGCCATGCCGATCTGTGAAGGTATAGCCTGCTGGCGCTTGAAATGAAGACCGATCCCAAGTACCGAGCCAGCATGAAAACCAAGCGTCACTTGGAAGAGGACACGGGGTCACCACCCACAGAGGTCTAGAAAATGCAGTCACATTTTTTGAACAGCTGTTCCAGGATGTGAGCCCTGTAGCCAGTTAAATCATTATTGTGCTGCCGTTTAAAGAAACACAGATGTCGAATGCATGTGGCAACGTAAAAAGTCTTACGAATTACAAGCGTCTAGTCCGTCATTCATAATCCAGCCGTCGTCCATTAGAGAATATCCGCGTCCATAATCCAAAGACCTATTCCATTTCCATATAACAGTATTAGCACCAAATTCAAAAAGACAAAAGTATACATAAACATAGGCTTGTTTCCTGCAAGAGAAGCGGTCAACAATTTTCAATGATGCCGGCAAGACATCATGATGTTCCAAAATATCAAATCCGTATCGCTGATCAGTATTCTTAATCCATAATATTCGTTATCTAAGAGTCGTCATCTAAAAATGATGTACCTCAGTCACGCTTTGATTGTGACTGTTCATATGAGTACCATGAGGATCTTGAAGTACATGGGCTCATACGGCCCCTAACCCCGGGTTAAGCGGAATTAGACACATGTTACGAAACGTAGCCCCATAGATCTTGCACGCTACGTTCGTATTTTGCTATCAGCATGCGATATGTATCGCCAAATTTGAGAAACTTTGAGTGGAGGCGCTTGGTGGAATAGCCCTGTTTTATAAGTTTCTGCAACAATGTTTTGTGACGTTGATGGCAAAGGACACATTACGTATAGACATGTATATACTTGGGATTTCCCGACTCTCTATATTACTATTCCCCTTCAGGACCTCATTGAACACCTTAGTTCATTAATAATATCGGTGTTCTATTGCAGGTGAACGATATCATTCTTGAGATATTTCCTTTTTTATACAGAATTGTTTGAAATTCTCATGTGAAATTCGGCAATATCACATACCAACAGCGTATAGGTATCCCAATGGGCAAAATTTGTGTACCACTTTTAGTAGACATATATCTGTTCTTGTATGAATACGCCTATATATATAACTATTCCAAGGCCCGTTTTTTTTCATTCACCAGACGATCTCTTTACCATTGGATCATAATCCCTATATTAGCCATGCCATGATGTATATATATATATACTTAACTTCACTGGATTTGGAGGAAGCCACTGATAGACCAGGTGCGATAGATCATGGGATGTTTCTTTGTTTATAGAGTTGCTTGAATTTCTCATTAAAAATATCTATGTGAAATTTGGCAACACAATATATCAATAGCATATAGATATTCCAATGGGTACTAATTGCGCACC
>JAVTVY010055671.1:0-29175 GCA_036873755.1 Hanleya hanleyi | reverse complement strand
AAAATTTGTTTCCACAAGGGAAAGCCTCTCGCGACATTACTTTAAACTGTCAATACTTCGTACTCTTTAACAACCCTATTGACAGACAACAAATACAACTCTTTGGACGACGTATCTATCCCAAACACGCAGAGTATTTCATGGAGAAATATAAAGATGCCATATCCACCCCTTACGGTTACCTGTTGATAGACCTAAAACCAACTACACCCGAAAATCACCGACTGAGGAAGGTTGTCACATCGCAGGTTGGAATGGGACTTTTCACCAGACAAAGACCTCCGTGGTATACTAGGCAAAAAGGTAAAGGAAGTAAGCGTCTGAAACGTAAAGATTGTGAAGAGCCCACCGGTAGTGTGAAACGAGAAACATGGAAAAGACTGTTCGGTGTTCCTTCACGAGTGATGTTCAATGGAAAAATTATTGAAAAGGTCGCACAATATAGGAAGAAGGGGTTTACAGCAGACGAGGCCATAGACTTAGCAGTGGAGGCATATACACCTCAGATGACTAGAAAAATGTGTCAGACTTATGTTGACACGGTGACGGGAATGAAAACTTTGGAATCCGATAGTATTCATACGGAGTTAATGAAGACTTGCCTTGAACTGCAGAAATCACATAATATGGACTTTGCTGAGGCGATGACGCAGAGCATCAAACTGAGATGGCACCTATTCAAAGATTTATGTAAAACACGATAGGATGCTTAATGTCTTTTATTCTAATACGTAACATGTAAATAAATATCATTTGTGAGTGTACCCATATTGATACACAAGGGGGTCTTTTATTCCATTACATGATGATGAATAATATCGTTTATTCTTATACGTAACATGTAATACACAAAAATTAATGTTGTTGATTTATACATATTTACACATGTTTCATGGTTGAGTGTAACCATGTGCTACGGTATGTACACCATCGTTCAAAATATAGCGCTTGTCATCAAAGGGACAGAGGCTTTGTTTGTTAACAGTCAGACTGTAGAGATGGTGATCTATGCTTCTAATTTGATTCATGGTTGTACGGACACTTTTTCGATTGAATAAACATTCTTTGTACATGGCATGTCGTAATTTTTTCTTGATGGCATACTTGGTAATGCCTTTCGCCGTTTTCTTCTCTTCCCCGTTGTAAAGTAAACTATACATTTTCGGTCGAAGCCCGACAAACTCCTCGATGGGTAGACCTCCACATTCATCTTTCATCTTCCCCAACACTTTGGCATTGGCCGCGGTGTAAAGGGGGTGATCCCGCTGGTAGTTGCTGGTATCAAACATGGAGATATGTTGTGCCATGTCGTTGTAAATATTTTGGGTTTGAATGTCATAGCAGAAACTATCCGTGTCGGAAAAGAGGAGCTTAGCTTTAGAACCGTATTCTGGCTTGATGTGATTGTAGTGAAAATCAAACATGAGAAGTTTTGAGAGATCTAGAATGGCAAAACCAGCGTATATAGGCCTGTTCAATTTCAGTTTGATTGTCTTCAAATGAACGGCTACCAAATCCTCGTTGAAAATCTTGAAACTGTGAAAGGAAGGCTTGGCGATCATTCGTTTGAGTCTCTGCTTGGAGTGTACCAGTTGAACGTTGATCCGTTTTCGAACATTCTCCAACGTCTTTCCAAACACACTGAAGATAGAAAGATACATTAGTTATTCAGAGTCAACACAAATAGCGTTTTAAAGTGAAAATAATTAGTAATACACATAGATAGTGATTGAAAAAAAAAAAGCTTACCTGTTGTTCATCAGCTTGAATAACTCGGTCTCGAACTGATTTCTTGCCTCTTTACGTCTTTGAGTATTGAACTGAATGTAGGGTTGTAACCAGGCGGCTTGTGTGAATTCCACGACGCGGTGTATCTTTGTCAGCTGCATTCCCTGACTGAGACAAAATTTCAAATCTCGGTAGTGGATGGTGTATTGAATTTTGTCGTGAAGGTTTGAGATGAGTTTCTCAATAGGTCTACCTTTCAGCTGCAACTCCTCCTTCAGCTTAAGAGAGTATGGCGAGAGCATCTCATCCGTCACTGACATGCGTTCTGGACAAAGCGGATAATCGCTATGTGTCTCGTGTAGGGCTGCTGTATATATCAGGTCCACCTCCAAAATGTATCCCTTTTCTGCATCATCAGCGATAGTTTGAACGTTGAAAGACTTCTTTTCTTGTTCATTCAACCACCTAAAGTCACGCAGGGGTAGGGACTGCGACATGGCCCATCCATAAAGATTGTTAGCGTCGAGGTAGAGGATGTAATTGTTGGGTAAGAGAGGGTTGTAGTCGACGAGGTATGGGTTGTTCGCTTTGCTATACCTGTTGGAGATCATGGATATCCCTCCACGAATACCCTTTTCTATCATGAGGTACATATCGATGTCATCCAGGAGCTGTAGACGAACGCCGGTCATTTTCAACATGGCATCCCAAGAGAGTCCTGGAGAGGTGTAGTAATGGGCAGGATCCAGATGATAATAGTTCATGCACATATCCCTAAAGTTTTCGAAGACATCAGCCAGCAACAGGACGTCCGATTTCAAATACAGGTCATGGTACTCACCTAGTGTTTGGATATCAAACTGGGACCATACCGTGCGTGCATGTGCATAATCACTGTCAGAAATCGGCTCTTCTTTAAGATTGTTGTAAAAGGCGTCTTGGGTGGGGAGTTGAGTGTCTGAAAACTTGCTATCATCTGTCAAATACCCATATGGGAAAACCCCTTTTCTCAGTAATAACTGCCTCTGTTCGGGATGGGAAAAATGTCTCAGCAGGTGGATGAACTTGTCTTCACCATCCTTGGATAGATTTTCAACTAATGTTTCGAGGGAGGCGTTGAGAAATTGTAGAGAATCCAGAAATCTCAAATTGCCTAGAGAGAAAGATATGTACTTCTGAAAATTGTTCGGAATACAGGAGATATTTCGGGTCTTGTATTTCCCCAGGATGCTACAAATAAGATGACCATCGTAGCCTCGTGTGTTGTGTAAAATAACGGGAATGAAAAACTGACGCTTCTCTTGTCGGGTAGATCTTCTGAAACGGTACTGTAAATTACACTGATTGTGAGCAGGCCCTCGATATCTCCCAGACAAATGACAATGATCGCGCACTCGATCGCTGTGAAGTTCTTTCTCGCAAATATGGCAATGTGTAGCTTGTGTGAAGGAATGTTGTTCCTCTCGAGTGAGCTCCATGGGGATGACCGATTCCAAGATGTTGCATATGCGATCATCTTCTTCTATGAGACGATCCAAAAATGTTTCCACCACATTGGGACCACGGTAGACAACTGCAGGTGTACTGTATGCCGGTAAGCTGCTAACCACCGTATAACAAAATCCTGACGGTTCGTGTTGTTCGTATTTCGTGGTGAACCCTGACTGAGAGTGTATTTTGCGCGTGAAACACTCAAAATCAGCAAAGATGACAAAGGGCACGCGGAGTTGCTTCTTGATATTTTTGAATGATAACCATTGTTCTTCCGGTGTTTCTGGGAGTTTGATCCGTTGGGGTCCATGAGGAGAGCAGTGAGGGAGATGATCATCCAGCACGCGTTGGGAAGAAAATGCGTGCAGGCAATAGTTGCAATAGAATTGTTTACACTTATGTTTTGTGCGATTACCTAACAGACGACTCATGTTCTTGATCAGGCAAAAGTGTCTTTTATCTTCCTTGGTGATGAGAAGCAGATTCACATGGGTGTCAAACCGATGTTGCGTGATATGTAAGGGAAAAACTTCTCTTTCATAGCCGAATACATTGATGGAAATGGAGTTGAGAGATTCGAACTTGCCGACCTGGGATAGTGACATGGGAAAAGTAAGACCCTCAACATTCAATTCGTCCATGTAAGCTGTATAACGCTCAGGGCGATTGGGGTTCTTTTCTACTGGATGGAGGGCTGCCAAAATAGACCATAAAAAACAGAGAGAATCCGTACTCTCCACGTTGACTAGAGCTTTCTTGTCAACTAGAGGTTTAGGTGTGGGGATATAGCTACTTCCATCAAAAGGGACGTACTGAGCCAGATGGATGTCGAGATGTAGTATTTCATCTATGAGCCAGGAGCTGCCCTCATGTTGATAATCCTGGAAACTATGGTGAATTTTCTGTAGGGCCTCGGCTAGTTGAGATTCTAGTTGTGATAGGTTAGTAATGATAGCATTGGGACATCGAAAGGTGGGTTCGGAGTAGATAGGATCCCCGTCGCTGTTCGGTCGCACCATACGGATTTGTAAAGAAAGGTACCATTTGATGCCTCTGTGTTTAGCGAGGTCAGCAGTGATGAGCTTACGAAGCTTTGGTTCTGTGTTCTTGAAAAACAGTAACACATCCACATTATCATCGGATGAAGGAGGAATGGAATGCGTGTGTACAGTACCGTCCAGCGCGGATGTGTCTGGCCTTGCACCACCTACTTGTTTCCTATGACAACTGTCACAGTGCTGTGAATGAGAGTTGAAATATTTCTCGGGCAGTGGTCGATGACAGGCAGTACATTCTCTCCCTTGAGTCGAACATTCGTGGCAGAATGGTTTTCCGGTGAGAAGTGGTTTGATGATTCCGCAAAAGTTACATTTAGACTGATGTGGTGCTAGGTCTGTTCTCATCCGCTTGACTCTGCTATGATGCGCGCCATACACAAGCCTTTTCCTCGTATGGGTTCGCTGATGAGTTAACAGTTTATCCATGCGGGTGAAGGATTTTCGACATGTGGAACATGTGATGGGATGACTGGTGTGACTGCGTCGATGGCGAAGCATATTTCCTCGATTCGTGAACGTTTGAGAGCAAACTTCACATTGAATATGAGATATCGTAGGCACGGAGCGACTGATAGTATCGGCGAGTAGTTGTATTCGGCGTAAGTTGACAGCAACGTCGTTATAGGCGCCCCGCTCTGTTGCCCAAGCATTTAAGGCATTTACGTCCGAGAAGGAGTCGATTTTAGAGTATTCCATGTTGAATGAAGAAAAAATATGATGGGTGATCGTTTTTATAGCATACGGTGATGGATGACTAAAAATAAGCTGCGCTCTGATTGGTGGTTATTTTTAGACAATAGAAGAGCTGCCCACTGATTGGTGGCTATTTTTAGAGCTGCCCACTGATTGGTGACTATTTTTACACAATAGAAGAGCTACCCTCTGATTGGTCGATATATTTAGACAATAGAAGAGCTATCCTCTGATTGGTCGATATATTTAGACAATAGAAGAGCTGCGCTCTGATTGGTGGCTAAAATTTAGACACACATAGATTCAATCTATCATTTAGACACTATCTCAATTACTCGAGGACTCAGTTAATTAATGAATCAATCAATCACTGAATGTAATCAATGATTGATTGATAGTTAATTAGTCTATATACACTTACTCACTGTTTACTCACAGTAACTTAGTTTACACAGAGTTACTCAGTATATATACATTTACTCAGTAATTACTCAGTTACTCAATATATACTCACATTTACTCAATTACTCAATATGTATTCAAAATTACCCGCTGTATACTCAGTTACTCAGTTTTTACTGAGTTACTCAAATGCATTCGCAATTACTCGAGGACTCAATATGCATTCACATTTACTCAGTTACTCAATATGTATTCACACTGTCTCAATTATTCGAGGACCCAATATGCATTCACATTTACTCAATTACTCAATATATACTCAGTTACTGAATATCTACTCACAGTTATCCACTGCATACTCACAGTTACCCACTGTATACTCAGTCACTCAGTTTTTACTCAGTAATTACTCAGTTACTCAATATGCATTCGCAATTACTCGAGGACCCAATATGCATTCACATTTACTCAATTACTCAATATGTATTCACACTGTCTCAATTACTCGAGGACTCAGTTAATAGTCACTTATACACAATCATACACTTGTGAGCCTATTCTTTGTGAGAACACAGTGTCCACAATTTACCAATTGAAAGAGAAAGATATTGTCAACTTCCAGTTGAGGAAAGAATATGTAGGGGTTGTAATCGTATTGATGATGAAACCCACTTCCTACTGGAGTGCGCAAGATTTCATTCGGAGTGAGTGCCACTGTTTAATTCAACAAGACCTATATTTCCACTTGACAATTTTAATACTAAGATTGGCTAATCATTTTGCTAATTTCTCGTGCATTTGTATTATCACCTCTGTCGCTGTAACCTACAGGCGATACTGGAGGTCTGTCAGGAGTTTAAGTGAACAGAAATCTGTATAAAGGCTAATCTAAAAAGCACATTTTCCCCTCCAAATAGACTGCCAAGACCGTCTAACACATTAAGATTTATATTGAGTAAATATGGCCTAGAGCAGGCTGAAAAGGAGCTCTGGCACGCGTTGACACACAACAATAAAAATTTAACAAAAGGGAATATTTGGCCATTTATTATCGCTTAGACAGATATTTAAGAATGGAATTGAAGAATGTTGAATGAAGAGGGTTGTATACGTGAACGTATTAATAGGAATGGATAAGTCTGAACTTGTTTATTAACTCCCATATGCCTCTTTGTTTGTGAGGAATTTACACAGATGCAAGTGTATACATGTCGAGAATACAAGACAAGAAGAGTTTACCCAATGATGTCATGATAGGTCATTAATATCGACTGGTTAGTTGGAGACGAGTTTTCAATTATATGGGTAATACCCCTCTCTATCCTATCTTCATACCTCATTTACTCAGTAATTACTCAGTTACTCAATTACTCACACTACCCCTGTCGGTCAATGCACCAATATTCTGATAATTTTGGCCTTTTCAGAGGACATCTTTAGGAATCCTCCGATTCCCCGATTAGTTACGGTATTCTCCAGGCATAACTTTGAAGCATGCCACAACAGCATATTATAGCAAGCGATATATAGCAGACAACTGTAAAATTTAGAAAACAACAGCGAATAATCTGTAACCAAATAACGCAAAAATAGCGTCAAATGTTCTAAAGATAAAGCCATACGTCGTCTCCGCTTACATTGCATGGTCTTTCTCGCATAACGGCCTAGCTCACGCGTGCAGAAAGCGTGCAAAGCCAAAGCGTCCACAAAAGGCGGTGTTTATCCTATTATTATCCCTTATAATATATTGATGTGCGGTCGACCGTGGGTATATGAAAGAAACGTTTGTATCTAATCACTTCTTGGGGGAGAAGTGTTGGTTAAGCGATACGCGTGTGTGTTTTTATAAGCGATGAGTAATTATCACTATGACAAGTGTCTACATGTCGAGAAATAATGCAGGAGCAGGGGAATTAACAATAGTGTGACTCATGGATCTTTGTTTAATGTCTATTGCGCTGCATAGACGTGTCTGTACTTGTCGTGAACTACAGACAAAGGGTTTTGTTACGATGGACATTGAATATATATGCTTGTTTTATACTGAATGAGTGAAATCAATGTATCTCTATTTGTTACACTATGTATACGTATTTTGATGAATACTAATTAATACTAAATTTCTTTGCGATATCATAATTTAGTAAATTGATTTTCTATCGGACACAATAAACAACATGACGTTAGTCATTTTTGGTGGATATTCGAATGCCAAAAAAACAAAACAAAAAAAAACAACAACAACAAAAAAAAAAAAACAAAAAAAACAAACAAAAAAAACAAACAAAACAAAACAAAAAAAAATATGTGCTTAATAGAAGTTTCCCTTTCGAAAATAATGGTTGGCCCTGAAAAGGGCCTTTGGAATTCCTACATGGAATTAAATGAAGACGTTGAAGAAACGATGAATTTGTTGCCGGCAAACTGGGCAGGGCACTGGCGTGTGGATGCATCTACAGTCGGGACATCTGACGTTGATGAGCATCCTATGGAAACACGTTGCACAGGTGCAGATGTGGCAGCACGGGGCGAGCATTATCTTTACACGTCGATCCATACATATGACGCAAACTCCCCATTCCTCTGCTTTGTCTTCTTCTGCGATAGGTCGTTCATTTCGACTGCTGCGCCTTAAATTGTTGAAGATTTGGGCCATCCTTAATCTTCTGAGACGCCTTGCTCCTCTGTCTGCCATCGTGGAATGGAAGTGTGACGATGTGGGAAATGTATACTATATTTATGGAATGCGCGCGGACTTGGAAGAAAGCATGTGTTAGAAAGATTGAACAGCGATTTTAAGATGTGTTAGTTTCCAACGTAAACATGTATTAAATGTGTTAAAAATAGCTAATTTTGAGTCTAAACGTATTTTTCTGCCATGAAAACCTTTAGAAGTACTAGCAAAATTCATATATTTCTATAGCTTGAAACATGTAGTTTACTAACATATATTAAAAATAATAATATCACTAATCAATTAACAGTAATTTGTAGAAAACATAGATTAAACAAGCACATTTCTCCCTCCAAAATGTAAAGATTGATTTTTCATATGAATAGCATTTGAATAACGTCAATATGATATCTAGCGCCATAATATTAATGAAACAGCTGGACTCGCCTATGTCCACTGACCGGATAAAAGCTTTGCTGCATCGGCTTGAGGTCACAATGTTATTGTCCCCCTAGAGTTAATTCTTAATGCCAGGTGTCATGTGGTGGGCGCGCGCGCCGTCTTGAAAATTGACAGCTGTAACACGCTGTATATTTTTTCCGTATATATTACCCATTTGTGTTTGGTTCAAACGTATTTATGTATTAAGTGTATTAAAAATTTATCATTTACCTTTAAAACATTTGAACAATGAATTTTATTTCAGTATAACTGAAATTATAATAAGATTGATAAACTAATAGTAATTCGTAAAAAATATAATGCCTAAGAAGCATAATCGGAACAGTAAAAGCCCCGCTTAAAAACATATATTATAACACTTAGCAGAGTATGTATAATTTAAGAATTCTATGCCCTACAGACGTGTCTGTACTTGTCGAGATCTAAAGACAAAGGCATAGGTGTACTAAGAATAGAATAGGGGTTTTTCCAATACCGTCAGTGTGTGGGCAAATGACAAAAAGCAGTATTAGATATACTTAACAGATGGGGGAGAAGTGATGGTTAAGCGATACGCGTGTGTGTTTTTATATTGAATTTATATGCTTGTTTTATACAAGGATACGATCAGATAGTCCTAATGGTGGGTGGGAAGAGATGGGATGTGTTATAAAGCTAGGACATGGGTCGGTCCCATTATACAGACTTTATAGTAAACATAATACAGACTGAATTTAACGAGAGGGGGGGAAATGGGTGAGTAGTATAGAAAGAAAGCAATATCATGTACGCATGAATGGACTATACTCGCTCTAAATGAGCTACTATTGAACCGTACGGGGGTAGACTATAGTAATACAATTCAGACAGAATGAGTAGTAGAGAAAGTAAAAAGCGGAAACACTGTGACCTTTGTGGAGAGATCATTAGTTATGGGATGGAACCTGTCCGATAAACAACATGAATTATAGTATATGTGGCCAGATAAAATTTAGCTTTTGATAACAATGTAGAGTATGACTCATGGCTCTTTGTTTATTGTTTATTGTTCTGTTTAGACGCGTCTGTACTTGTCGAGAATTAAAGATAATAGAACAGGTGTATTCACATTAGTATGACTCACCACTATTTGTTTATTGTCTATTGTGCTGCAAAGACGCGTCTGAACTTGTCGAGAATATAAGACAATAGAACAGGTGTATTCACAATAGTATGACTCACCACTCTTTGTTTATGGGGAGTCTATTGTGCTGCATAGGTGCGGGGGCACGTTTGTCAAGACAAAGGAGCATGCAATAACAATAGAACAGGGGTTTTCCTAATGATGTCATGATCTAAAGAACTGAGGTGATAGAAAATAGAACTTACATATGAACACAAGGAGTATTAAATAACAAAACAATGAGCATTAGATATTAAGTACATACTATGTACCACCGGGCCGCCACGCAGCGCGCGCGTGTTATCCGGACGCGCGCGCGGATTATCCGCGATTGTGTGCGCGGGTCAAAGGTCACATCCAGGTCAAAAGGTCACCCTTCCGACCCTTAGGGATTTCCCAATGATGTCATGATCTATAAATAGAACTGAGGTGATACCACATATGAAAATGGGGATTATTACTTCATAAGTAACAAAACATATTATGCAGAAAATTAGGGATTATTACATCTTAAGTAACAAAAACAATATTTTGGGGATTATTACCTAAATACATTGGGCTAGAACCCCCCAAACATCTTCTACTATTAACATAGCTCAATTTCAACTGATATCCGAGTTAAGTTATGCAGACATAGATAGCTTTGGGGCTCCTATGTATATCGAGTATTTCCTCCAATCCGGAGAAGATAAATGTTGCCAAGGTCATTCTCGCCTTCTTAGACCTCCCAGACGTAATCGGTCAATATTTCATTTTTTTAGACAAAACGCGTTAGCATCAGTCCGATGCATCTTCATCCACATCGACAGTTCTCACTTGTTTTCAGTTTTGACAAATCAAGTTGATTCTGCATGCAGTGTTTGCACGTTTTGTCGTAGGTCAATCTCATTGAACTCGGATATAATATCATGAAGTATTATATCGGACTTTGGCGCCATATAAATTCCGTGCGAATTTCGAACAACATTTGTTATCCCATGCGGTACTAACTATCGTTATTATTGTGGCAGGTTTTAGGCATTACATTGTTTATGTAATAGTCACCACTCTCGACCTCGGGATTTAAGCTGTATAAACACTCGAGTCAGTGCAATTGCACACCGAGGTCGCAAAGCGACCCAGGTGCGCTATTCCACGGGCGCGAGTTTTTATACAGCTCAAATCCCGAGGTCGAGAGTGGTAAATGACTTACACAATGACTGTATTATTCAACACGAAGGATTCATTTTGTACAATCACCCGATTGACAATGAACTTTGCATGTGTGAAGGTATTCCAAATTGAAGAGCACGGCTGTGAAGATCATCAGAATAAATGTTGACGATATCATCTTGAACAAAATATTGGGGAAAAGTCTTATGTTCAGCCAACGTACTATTATCATAAGTTTACGATACATCAATAGTGGAATTATTAAATACAGCATGGGGCGCTGTTGACTTAGATGTATAAATATTCCATGCTGAGGTTACTTGAGGAACAAATACTCTGCCTACCAGTGACTTCAGAAAGAAATCTATCTATAATTTAAGGTGAAGGGGGATATGAGAGATTTTGACATTTTTTTCTCAGGTTGAAATTTTCAAAAAGGCGCGCATTATTTCATCTCAAAAAGATAGAAAACACAATTAAACACAAGAAAATATGACTATTTCTTTGAACTAATTCGAAAAAATGACTTTATGGAACAAAATTGATCAAAAACGTAGTGGATGTTTTGAAGAAAAATTTGGAAATGAAGAAATGTGGTGACCGTTCATCTCGCGAATAAAATTGAATCAGGTCTTCGTTGAGGGTAAACAAGAATGACCTACTTGAAGTTGTTGGGAAATAAAATTCTACACGTGCTCAAGCAAACTGAATTGTTCGGAAAAATGGCGATTCACATTTCTTCCTGCTCAGGTGAACTTTTTCAGGCCTCTATGCATTAACCCTTTCCACAAAATTGAACACCTGTCAAAGTCAATCTGAATGAGACCGTCATTCAACGTGTTGTTGCTTCGTGTTGTTGCTGGCACATGACCCAGATTGTTAATGTCATTCAGCTACGCTCCGTTTATGCTCACCCATTTTCATCGACAAACACTTGCAGAACATGCGATCGGAATGCAGAACAATTCAGCTGGGAGGGCTACTCATCGAAATTCACAATACTACCATCTGTGTTGTCTATATTTGATGTAATTAGACGAATGATCTGTTTTTCACCAAAGTATCAAATCTCGCCCGATTTCTCGAGAAGCAGGCGACGGGATATTAGAGTGAGGCGGCTCGAAAAGTAGATCTCCAGAGAGGTTGACAGAAATGATTTTCTGCAATGAAACTGTCGAAATGAATATGTTGTATGCTAAATATGACCATATTTCACTCAATTATTATGCTTCTTTGACGTTTGTACATGTTATTCACGATATTTTCGACATGCCTATTTGGGCGTATGAATATTATTGAGATGTGATGGGTCACCTTGTTTGGAAAAGCAGCACGATCTGACACATTCCGAACTGTGTGTAATCGAAGCGCTAAATTAGATCTATATGTTAACCGATGGGCTGAAAAGTACGTACAAATGTATCTTACTGGGTATTTGTGGAGAATTTGATAGCTGTGAGAGTTTATTATCTATTGAATTATCTTTATTTCGTTGTGACGTCGAAGGCAAAATGGCGAGATTTTAGCGGTCATTTGTGATGACGTGCAGTCGAAAATTTATGTACGGCCACGTGCTTCAGGCGAAATGGATAATTTTGCTCGTAGGATCTCCAAAACTTAGTTGAGTCATTTTATTCATTCTTTTCCTGGCCTGTTATCGTATTTATTTTCTGAAAGTCGCTTCACGAAATTCTTTGCCATTTCATTACATTTTTTCTTCACAAAGGTACCAAAAAAAAAAGAAATACAGTTTTTGTCATTTCATGTCTTATGGTATCATTGTGTCTTAAAATTTGGTCATTATAATGATGAGGGGCGGTTTTGGAAATTTAGACTTGGCAAAATTTTTCGAAAATGTCAAAGATCCTGATGATCCTTATATAATCCTGTCACCGACCAGCAAAGACCCGTGTTTCAAACACCGAGTGCAGCAGAACGTTACTGTATTTTACTGGCCTATAAATTGGTGTTGTGTTAAACAAAGAATACTGACTTCGTGGACGTCTGCTATAAATATAACGTTCCTCATTTAGTTTGTGTCATTGCGTGACAGAATCGTCGTCTTGTAAGTGCTGTAATTGATTCGGACGGATATTCCACAGATAAAATCTTTTTCCAGGCACTAGATATGTGCCGGGAAGAAGAGAATTATAGTATTTTTCTAACGCAAAATACGTTTACTCCAATAACGGGTAAGCAATATTCTAGCGCGGTCGGCAGATTTTCACAAATATTCTATTTTACCTAATCAAGTTGAAGATATACCAAGACTGATGTGCGTGTGGAGATTTTGAATAGACTTCACTGCATGTCTTCTATGTACATGCTTGTATGTCGGTAGCGTTACGTACATTAAATCCCTTCAAAGCGCCTATTCGGTTCATATGAATGATCGTATGGGCCACACGTGTATTTTGCAGTAGTACATGTAAATATGTCTGCATTTTGTTTTTCTTTATTTGGATATCCTTGAACATGTATTACTGAGGATACACAATTTGGATATTCTATGTATGTAATCACTTCACGTGTAGGCATAAAGGAGAGTTCTCATGATGCGATTTGTAGTCAGAACTTGTAGCATACAACTGAGTTGCATCGTGCGAACACCCCATTCTATTTTAGTCGCATGCTACAAGTTGCATGAAATTGAACCCGAGCTATTTTATGCCATTAGTTGCACGTTACAAATTAAGGGATTTCTCGCCGAGTTGCTGCTACAAATCGCATCGTGAGAATGGGCTGTCAGTTGGCTAGTCCAGTCGGATGCTTCACGACGTGGGCGAATGTAGGTCAATATTGCTTCCTGTAAACAAGTTTGTTCAAAGCGTTGTTAAAACATTCGTTCTTGCACACACGACCGAATAACCAATAACGCTCACAAGTTGTGATAACGTTTATCAAACGAATGTTTGTGTTTAATTTCTTCTAGAATCTCCGTGTGACGGCTTGGATAATGCCATCGATATATCGGACATGTTGGACGACGGAGGCGCATGTTTCCTTTCGACAAGACGTGCAGTTTTGGGTAAGAATGTTTTTGCATGTTTGGGAAAGTTGGTCAGTTCGGCTATAATATGCAATTTCAGTTATTATAGCTCAAATAGCTTATATAAGTATAGCTCAAATGGGCTATAAGCCAAATTCTTAAAATATACCACTATAATTTGGGCACGCACCATCGTTCCTGATTTGCAAGAATTAAGATTTATAGTTAAAAATTGTGGTATGTATAGAAATTGATGTCCAATCCATTTAAAACCGCAATTTCTTACTGTTGAAGTCACAGATAACAAACTTGAAGCTGAATAAAATTTGTAGCAGAAAATCCTGAAAACTCTTACAGCAATAAGTGTGCATTAATAAATTTATCATTAGACATCACAACTTAATGGGAAATAAGTGTTAAGCAATTCGTTTTCTCCACCTTTGTTAAATGTTACTTTAAGATCGTTTTTATCACCATAGGGGAACAGTTTGGTCCTGGAATGATTCCCTGCAAAACCTAAGATGGTCCTTAAATGCGATCATGCATGAAATATCGGTGTGAAAATATAGGTTCGCTTACTGATCTCTTTTACCTCTAAACGTTTGGAGGCAAAAGCATAATTTTTAATGATAAATGTGGAAACTTGGAACACATATGATGTAAAACACATGACTGAACAATGCTTTTGCATGTACTATTATTGTATCGAATTGATTACATGGATATGTGTAATAAATGTTCATATTAATTCCTGAATTATTTCGTATTGCTGGGAATTTTCATAGTATATTTTGTCCACGCGCTACCGATTTCCTTTGATTATAATCCTGTAGGACCAGTGAGATGTGGGGTGTTCTTGTAAAAGATTGACACGGTTTTCCTGCCATCGGAAAAAGAACACCGAAGTACATGCAAAGTCCATTGTCAATCGGGTGATTGTAGAAAAAGAACCCCTTGTGTTGCGCGATAGAGCGAGTGTTAACAGGTCAGAGCAAAGGAATAGCTGGGATATATATCCCACTTGGGATATTAAATCCAAGTTTGGATATTGAAATATATCCTAATTGGGATATTTTGATCGATTTTCATACTAAACGGCAATGGCGAATTTCGGCATTTAAACTACAAAAACAAAGTAGAATGTACTTCACAAAACTGCCAATGCGATTGTATAACTTTGCCGACTTTTTCTCCCCGAAATTATTCTGTGATTTTGCGATTATGTGCAATATTTATGCCCCCCCCCTCTAACTAGAAGGGGGGGGGGCATATAGCGATCGCTTTGTCCGTCCGTCTGTCCGTCATACCGTCCGTCCGTCAGTCCGGACGTCCGCACTAACATTTGAATTCGGACGTCCGCACTAACATTTGATATCTTGAGTGGTCATTATTGCGTATAAGGACGTCTTAAGTGGTTTTTTCTTCTTAAGTGGATAACCTCCTAAGAATGCCTTGTGCAATTCTTTAAAGACAGTGTTTTAATGATGGATATTCTCTATAAGAAACGATTTTAAAACACTGTTTTTTCTCTATAAGAAACGATTTTAAAACACTGTTTTTTTCTTGGTGTTTTTGAACTAAACATCCATCAGTGGTATTATTGTGCAACATTGCAGCCAACTTTCAACAATGTTTCGTTACAATGTTGCACAATTGTAACCACTTAAGGTTCGAATGTGGGTACCAGCGTCCGAATTTGTTGTCCGCGCAATAACTCGGTTATTATTTGATGGACAGGATTGAAACCGAGTTCCAGTATAATTTTCAAGAGTTATGGCCCTTTTTCTGAAATCTCTGTGAATGGGACTTGTCCGAGCTGGATCTTGGTTAATATTGTATGGACAACTATGAAATTTGCATATGTGGTCAGTGCCCCACAGTTGTGCAGCGTAAAGTTTCTCCTCGTTTCGCTTATATTTCAAGAGTTATGGCCCTTTGTTCCTGAATTCTCCGTGAATTGGGACTTGTCCGAGTTGGATCTCGGTTAATATTGTATGAATAATTATGAAATTTGCAGGATATGTTGTCAGTGCCCTGTAGTTTCTCCACGTTTCGCATATATTTTCAAGAGCTATGGCCCTTTTTTCTTCAAAGTTTTGTGAATTGGAACTTGTCCGGACTGGATCTCGGTTAATATTGTATGGACAATTATGAAATTTGCAGGATATGTGGTCAGTGCTCTGTAGTTGTGCAGCGTGAAGTTTCTCCACATTTCGCGTATATTTTCATGAGTTATGGCCCTTTTTTCTTCAAATCTTTGTGAATTGAGACTTGTAGGGCTGGATCTCGGTTAATATTGTATGGACAAGTATGAAATTTGCATGATATGTGGTCAGTGACCCATTGGTGTGCAGCGTGAAGTTTGTCTGCTTTCGGTTATATTTTCAAGAGTTATGGCCCTTTGTTTATCAAACCTAAGTGAATGGGATATATTTATTTGTCCGTGCTGGATCTCAGTCCATAACCGATTTGGACCAGGGAAATGGCTATATTATATGTTATTCTACATTCCAAAGCAGACAACATAGGTTCTGAAGTAAGAAATTGCCCCAAAAAGAGTGAATTGGGTGCAAAATGCAAAGTTCACTGATCGCTTCATAATTTCACCACAATATACTCCCAAGGAATGTAGGTCTCATAACTAGGTCACATTTTCGGATTTGGCGAAAGCCCTGGCGACCATCTTCCATCGAAACATCGTATTATTACTTGTTGGTTGATACTTGTTTATGTATTATATGAGGCATGGCGAAAAAAGTGACTGAAACAGAATTTTTATAATTATCCAAATTAGGCCTCCACCAACCAATAAACAAAAGAAAAATGGCGGGGCAGTGTCGTATTAAAGCCGAAGGGGGTGCATACAATTGAGCAATCTCTGATTGCTTTCTTCCTGTGCTTGTTGTGTTGTTGTTGCAGTATACGTCCCATCACTCACCACTGTATGTCTTTATACGAGCAGAATAACTAGCAAAATATCCCAGCTTGAAAATATGGGAGTATAAAAAAATCTCCAGAGTGGGATATTTTTTCCAATTGTGATATATATCCCAGTTAGTCCTTTTCCCTGATCTGGTAAAGCTTTAGAACAGCTGAATGTAAGTCCGGTATTTGGTAAGCACCAGGCAATGTGTGCCTTACAGCCTGAGTATTGTTATCTATTATATTAGTATTTGGGGTGCAACTCCTGGTAGCAATACCCTTGTGGTCAATTCTGAAGTACAATATCAAAATAACCGGCGGGGGAATCCCACAGTACCGAGCCCCTGTTAGTTTTTAATTTTGTGTCGCCTTAAATGAAGGACGCCATTTCCTTAAATTTTGCTATCAAATTCTGGTTGACCCGAAAGCTTTTGCACAACCATATCTGTGTCCACACATTCAACTTACTATATTAATTGAGTTTGAATCAGTTTCTGATGTCTCCGTCTTTACCAGTGCACATTATTATGGAGCATTACAGCATGATTGGACACAGTTGTCATTGCATTCTTTTATTTGCATACAAATGTGAGGATTTACCATATTGCATGGTGGAAATTATAGATTTACTCCAACTATTGCATTGTTATTAGCTTTGTTTGTTCACATATCATCGCACAAAGTTACACCAAGAACGTGCTCCAAATTGCACACCTATTCTTCCTAACTATACATGTACATGCAATGGGATGTGTAAGCTTACTTTCGAAAAAAAATGTAATCTTTATTGGAAGTTATATAATATAGTTCCTCCTTCAATCCAAAATCAACATCACTAATATAGAAATCATATTTCTTAATAAATGTATTGTTATTTTAAATGGTGTGCATTGCCAATGATGTGCAACCTCCAATGATGTGCCACCCTGAAGGGTTCGATCTTTTTGCGAAGCTGCATGTTTAGTACCATAATCATTTTGATGATTAGTTTTACCTGGCTCCAAATCTCCACGATTGTAAAGTTTAAAAGTATAATAGGAAGAAGTACCCCAGGAATTGCTGAAACAACTTTTCATCACAATAAAAGCGAGATCAGAATTCATCGTCGCTCTATACACCAATAATAAACACAATATTGATAAGCAGTTAAGAAAGTTTTATATAGTGTGTGCAACAGCAAAGACTATGGTAGATATGAAAGTTGTTTGGGGGAGTATATTTGTCCCCCGCTACTTAGTAGGGGGGGGGGAGGGGGACTTAGAAACACCGGTGTCCGTAATTCCGTAAGATTTTCTTGTCCGGACAATTACTCGTGAACGATTTAACCGATCAACTTCAAACTTGGGGTGTGCCTTGACATTGGCGAGAGGACGGTTGGGATTGTTTTTCAGCAATGTTCGTAATCTAATATAGCCGCCGTCAGCCATATTGGATTATAAGCAGTTGGATCTTAGATTTTCTTGTCCGGACAATAACTCGTGAACGATTTAACCGATGAACTTCAAACTTGGTGTGCCTTGACATTGGTGAGAGGAGGGTTGGTACTGTTTTCAGCAATGTTCGTAATCTAATATAGCCGCCGTCAGCCATATTGGATTATAAGCAGTTGGATCTTAGATTTTCTTGTCCGGACAATAACTCGTGAACGATTTAACCGATCAACTTCAAACTTGGGGTGTGCCTTATCATTGTTGAGAGGAGGGTTAGGATTGTTTTTCAAGGACGTGCTTAATCCAATATGGCCACCATCAGCCATACTGGATTATTGGATTTTAAGCAGTTTGATCTTGTCCAGACAATAACTGGAGTACGATTCACCTGATCTACTTCAAACTTGGGGAGTGCCTTGACATCGGTGAGAGGACGGTTGGGATTGTTTTTCAGCAATGTGCATAATCCAATATGGCCGCCGTCAGCCATATTGGATTATAAGCAGTTGGATCTTGTCCGCACAATAACTCGAAAACGATTCAACCGATCTACTTCCTACCTGGGGAGTGCCTTGACATTGTTGAGAGGAGGATTAGGATTGTTTTCCAATAGCCATACTGGCCATCATCAGCCATACTGGATTTTATTGGATTTTAAGCAGTTTGATCTTGTCCGGACAATAGCTGGAGTACGATTCAACTGATCTACTTCAAACTTGGGAAGTCCTGGACCTTGGTGAGATCCCGGTTAGGATTGTGTTTCATGAACGAGCATAATCCAATTTGGCTGCCATCTACCAGCGATATTGGATTATGTTGCATTTTAAGCAGTTGCATGTTGTCTGGACAACAACTCCAGAATAATTCAACTGATCGACTTCAAACTTGCAGTTTGGCTTCACATCGGTGAGAGGACAGTTGTCATTGCTTTACAGTTACCTGTGTAATCCAAGATGGCCACCATCAGTCATCTTAGATTTTCAGCATTTAGATCTTGTCTGGACAATAACTCTAGAACGATTCAATCAATCTTCTTCAAACTTGGGGAGTGCATGGATATTGGTGAGCGGAGAGCTGGTATTATGTTTTATGGCTGTGCACAATCCAATATGGGTGCCATCTGCTGTATTAGATTATGTTAAGCTCGTCAGCGATATCTCCATTTTCAAATCATACTCTTCATCAATGATATGAGATATCATCGACCAAAAAAATCGATTTTCTTATATTTATTTTCTTTCTCATGGTCTCCGTCTAGAAATTTTGTGTGAACTCTGCCTACCTCACATGTGGATGAAACTGCACGTGTATCAATTGGCAATTAATTATACAGCTAAATTTAGGACCAGGCACAATCATAACAGAATGTGAATGAATGGACCCAATAGGCATCGCATGGACATTGGTGAGCGGAGAGCTGGTATTATGTTTTATGGCTGTACACAATCCAATATGGGTGCCATCTGCTGTATTAGATTATGTTAAGCTCATCAGCGATATCTCCATTTTCAAATCATACTCTTCATCAATGATAGGAGATGTCATCGACCAAAAAAATCGACCATAGCGGTCCATGGCCCCCGTAGCAGCAGCGCCAGTTATGGTGGATTATGGATGTAATCCATCATAACTGGTGCTGCTAGCGGGGGACATGGACCTTTGGTCGATTTTCGTATATTTATTTTCTTTCTCATGGTCTCCGTCTAGAAATTTTGTGTGAACTCCGCCTACCTCACATGTGGATGAAACTGCACGTGTATCAATTGGCAATTAATTATACAGCTAAATTTAGGACCAGGCACAATCATAACAGAATGTGAATGAATGGACCCAATAGGCAGCTGGAGATTGGATAGAAAGAATCTAGGGCATTTTCCTCACTTGCAACACAAGCTGGATTAGATGTATTACGTTTTCATACTAATACATGTTGGTGACGGATGTGACACAAATCTGTCGTGGATAACTCTACAAAGTTTTGGACTGTCGATATTAGCTGACTCGAATTCACATTGCCTTTACAATTATGCTGACGAGTATGTGCTAAAAATCTTTTAAATATACGTTCAAACAGGCTAAATTTTTTTAAGGTAATCTTTGTTGTAGCGGAAACAATATAGATTTTTCCAAGGTACTTTTCAATAGTGTTTTTCTTATTTTGAACTTTTGCTGTCAGCCCAAAGAACAATTGTTTTTGTGGATTTTTATTTATCTAGATATACATGCATGCCAAACATTTTATGGTGGGATTCGTCATGGGACAAAGAATATTTTGATGTATTACTTCACTATATTTAAGCAGAATGCATCAAATAAGAGGACCTTTCCTATTGCACGAAATAAAAAGATAGTGCCACGGCACTGTAGCGCTCATCTGGCTATAACTGGAGAAAGTGGCTGTGAGAAATTTTTACTGAAGAACTGCAATAGATGAGTTTCTAACATGCATTGTCTCCCCTGAACACTAAATGGCAACGTAGTCGATTTCACAGGAGATCAAGCTGCAAATTCATGATTGTAATTGGAGGTTATGGAATAAAGGCAATTATACCAAAATATAATGTGTGATTGTCAGTAAGCTGTATAAGCAATAACCAGAACCAATTTTTATTATGTGATTGCAGTCGTTTGTCCGTCTGTCCGCCTCGTGTACGGACAGTACATTGGACAGTTTTTAACCTACGATTCCAATATTTTGTGGGTATCAGGGGAGACATGTCGAATACGAAATATGTGCGACAGGGTTGTTACGATGGCAACGAGATGTAACAGGACATTTTTCCAATGAAAGTAATCTCTGGTGAGGTATGGCCTAACAACCTGCCTGCGAAGATGTAAAAAACTGACCAATGAGCGATCGGCTTCAAAGGCTGAGTGGATGATTTCCACGTCATCTCTATTAATAGACGATCGGTGGTCGACGTTCTGGTATTGAAATATGAGAGTTGGCGCGGGAGAGGAACCGACGTATCGCTTGGTTTGACCATACTTCGCCAGAGATTACATGTAGTATGGTATCATTTTAATTAGGCTGGATACAAACACAAGGCAGTAATTGGTGGCAATGACTTTTATTCCTGTGCACAATACACACAGGGTTAACAAACTGCTGTACATGTACAAAGGGTAATGTGACGTCATAATAATGTGACATGCAACATTTCTTGATTTCATTTAATGTTACACAACAGCAATTGGTCGACATAAAACATGGGAATATACCAGGAGAGATAATAAATAATCGCGTATGCATGCATATATGTAGGTCACATTTATACCAGAATTTGATCATTTTCAGAAGTATGTATAAAGCCATTTAGACGTGGTTGAAGGCACTGGCCACCCTGGGGTGTGTTCAAAATGGTCACATGATTGACCCTGTGTAGGAGGCCATCAGACCAGTCATATACCGAGTACCATGAAGCAAAGACACACCTCCTAACAGAACAATCATTGCCTTATCGAGCGTGAGCGGTAGTGCTTGATAGCACAATGATTCACTTCGTCCTGTTCTAACACATAGCAAGATGTCCTTGCTCTTCTTAAACAGTCAATCACCCTCTTCTGAAAATCATTTAACGCTTCAATGCGAGACTTCTCAGCGATTTCCTCAAATGTGTTGCTTGATCCCATCTTGAAGATACAACCGACGAGGATACGAGACGGACGATTCCATTGGCCAGCATGGAGAACAACTTGAAAAGGATATCTCTCTCTAGATATTTGTCTGTTTTGGCTGATAAGTGGCACCGTATGAAATACATGCAGAAGCATAGCGATAAGCTAAGGGTAGTGTTAATTGAAACGTGACATGCCCTTTAGCAAGCCGAGTCCGCCCAATTGAGTCTTCAACGTATGGTTTGGCACATGCAGGGTGGCGGTACATGTAGGCTCCAGTCCAACACACAAAATCTTGAAGATCTGGGTACATAGGTTGATAAAAAGTAAAACTGAAGACTCATGGAAAAATGTTGATTAAAGTACGATGAAGAGGTCTGCCTTGCATTCTAGCTAGGACACGTACTGTACACATAGTTTATGAATGCAGGTAAGCTTGAGACTGATGTCCATTGGCTTTCACTGCAGGAGAGTCCTGGTCTGCTTCTCGTGTGGAACTCGTGTCTTTCTTTTCTGAAGCAGTTTGTTCATAGTCCACACAAAGGCATTGGTTTCAGGAAATTCAACTGTGCAAACTGAACTCACAAACACAATATATGTCATTCTGCCTCTGGCATGTCATGTTATGCGGTGTGGTATACAATAACTCCACTTCCAAAGTTTGCAACGTGAATACTATTGTTTACAAACATCTGCCTGTATTGTATCTCACGAATCTGATGCACCGAACAGGTATAATGTATCCCATGAATTTCATCCACTGGTTTCAATCACTCTGAGCAGGTGAACTTCCAGCTTGGTGTTATCGCAGTAGGCAGTGGTTAGTCTTGACTAAGCTGGAAACAAATGCCCTCTACAACACTGAATGGCTTTACACATACTTCAGAAAAGTATTAACTTCTGAATATACTCAGTGGACTACTCAAGTATGTGGATTACTTGATCAAGATTGAATTAAGATACTGTCTAGTAACTTGCCAGTAAATGATGTTTAGTATACATGACAAGTAAACTAGTATTTAACATGTTTACAAAATGCAAATTCTAAATATACAGCAATGGATACAATGAGTATCAGGTCTCCAAAGATATTAAAACATTTGACAAAATAAGAGAAGATGCCTGCACATCAGGAAAAAAAGAATTCATCTAAAACACTAGCCGTTGTTTGCAGTGTGGCGGTCTAATTTGAATGGTAATGTAACTGGATATACATTGAACATGCTTATGTAAACATTAAATAGCATGTCCTTAATCAGGATACTGACAACCTTTGCATTTTAAATGTACATTTATACCCAAGTCATTTTTTTTTTACTGTTTTTTTTTTATTTGGGTACAATAAAGTAAATGGCAGTACTATTTAGAAAAAAATGTGGGCAAAAAATCACATTTTGGTGTATATATGGAAAAATACAGAAGATGAAAGATGAACACTTGATGAACTGATAGGGGCAATTCCAGCGTGACTCCGGTTACATTCAGAGCCCCAACAAGAGCAAATTCAATTTGTTCAGATTTTCATATAAATGACCTGTAATAACCCACATCCTGCAGTTATTTACTTCAGAGCAAGACCTAACCAAATACACAACCAGTTGATTGTCTGAAGTTGAAATTGTAACTTTCATGTACAAAAGCAAGAGCGCGATTCAGGTTATGGAAAAAAATATGACCTTCTAACCAATATAGTTCAAACGAGATTTCTCATAAAACTAATTATGTGAGAGAATTCACCAAACTTAAACGAAGTACATCCATAGCAGAATATATATGTGTAACAATTGAACCTGATATGTAATAGTAACAGAGATAATTAAAGAAGTTACGGAGACTTCAGTTACAGTTTGTCCGGGGCTAAATGTTGATGCAAAACTTTTCTCAAAACAGAATGTGCAACAATAGTAATATATGAACAAAGTTATATGATAATTCTGAACGTAGTTGGATAGAATATGCTTGTTTTTATCATGTTAGGTTACAAAAAAGGACAAGAGTCCCCCAAACCACTATCACTGACTATAGTTCAAATGAGATTTCTCTTCAAATTCATTATGCGAGAGAAGTCCTCAAACATTGATTAACCGAAGTACATCCATAGCAAAATATCTGTGCAATATTGAAGTTGATATACATGTATAATGGCAACAGGGAGATAATTAATGAAGATAGCATGACTCTGGTTACCGTGACTCAGGTTACAGTTTGTCCAAATCTAATCGTCAACGCAAAACTTTATTGAATACAGAGTATATGCAATACTAATAATATATGAACGATGCTGTATGATAATTCTAAATGTGATTGGATAGAATACACAGCTTTTTATCATGTTATGTTCATTATTCCCTCCCCATCACTGCAGTATGCATCATGGTCCAGTACATGGTACACAACATGTGTAGTATTTTAGATGTATGATAGGACTCAATTATTAAGACCAATTCAAAAGAAACATTTCAATGTGATGTATGTACTGGTCGATATACATACTCAAGAAGAACTTGTATATGCAAGCACAAAGAATGCAAATAACAAACATCACCCTAACTAATACCATTTCTTGAGATGATTTGCCCTGAACATTGTATATTGAATCTGCCGTCCTCATCATTAATTGGCATGATTGGTGTAGTTTATATGTTGTTTCGAAGACAGATGTACATGAATGACAATGAAAAGAGTTCAGCAATCAAACACTTATTAAAGTTCAAGGTGCATTGGTACATGTACTACATAAAACAAAATCCCAAATTGGCATATTATGCACAAATGTGTAAGTCATACTAGAAGGTAAAAAGAATCACAATATAACTGATCAAAATTCTAGTCTCAAATGTTTATGATCAATGCATATGTAGTAGTTTAACATACAGCTGTAATGTTGCAGTTATTCACACGTGACTCAGGTTACAATTTTCTAAGTACCACCTTTTTTTTCTATTTAATATATATTAGCAGCTTTATCACAAATGACTAAAGCGTAAGTACACATGCACATCAGTAATACAAAGAAATTAGGAAATATTTCCATAATGCTGCTAAGGAATGTTTATCAGTTTAGAAACAAATCATTTTTCATGACTCTGGTTACATCATATAACATGATATAACATGGAAGAGGGCTGCTCTAGAGCTAGAGCGCCAGTGGAAAAAGACTCGGGGGTTGAAATATGCACAAGCTTAATGTTGCAAGCTACCAATAAATTAATGACACTGTTTTTATGCACTAATTAGCAGCAATTTTGACTGAATTGACAAAGATATATTTTGAACACCAAAAAAAATATTGCCTACCTGTCACTGGAGACAGGTACTTTATTTCTATACCAGTCACTTTGAAAAAGTACCTGTCCGAGACAGGTAGACAGGTGTAAATTTCTACCCCTGAGACTGGTTGTTCTGCATTAGCTAGAGAGCAGCTGTTGAACACTGACCGGTTGTACTACTACTACTAAAGTCCGGAGCTGCTCTGCATCAGTTACAGAGCAGCTCTGCAAATTGTCGGAGCACAACCAGTAGCTAGTTCTGGTGCTGATTGTATAAAATAGTGACTATATTATAGGGGCTGTCAACATATTGTTGGGGTGGTTAAACTGGTGGCCCTCCCCTAGTGTTGAGGTGGTGGGGTGGTTATAACTGGTGGCCCACCCCTGGCGAATCAAGCAGTATTTCTTTCAATCATCAGTGGATGTTTTCAGGACAAAATAGTCAATGATACATTGTAAGTCCATGCAAGTATAATTTATGGGAAGTTGCATATGCAGTGTCTGTGAAAACATTTACGGCAAATTAATGTATCAATTACTAGAACTTAGCAGTAAGCATTGTGGTGGTTATTGATAGGTCATGCCTGCAAACTCCAGTACAGAGTTGCTTCAAAGAAAGAAATACAGTGCTGTGATCAGACCAACTGCTTGAAATTGTACCCGATGTTGAAACTGAACAGTTTGTGAAAATAAGATCTAAGGCTGAATTATAAATTGTGGTTGGTTCCTTGATAAGCTGCACACAGTGGAAGTGGTTACGCATAAAATTTTCAAAGCTGCAGTTTCCCAATAATGCATCAATGTTAAAGTCTCCTATCAGTATCAGTGGAATATCACACTTGGCTACTGGCACAAGCTTTGTTTGAACATCATCATAGAACTGGCTCATTGAAGATGATGGCGATCTATAGAGCATAACAATCTGCATTTCTGTAGGATATGAAAGAGAAATTGAAATAAATTCAAAACTTTGGCTTGAGTGGAGATCAACATTGTCAACTGTATGATGCTGTTTAATGTAGGTCACAAGTCCATGATGTGGCCTTTGCTGTGAAGTCTGAAGAGCATCACATCTGATGGGCTTGAAGTTTGGAAGAACGATATCAGCTTCAGTGTCCTGTGATGTTAGACGAGATTCTGCTATAGCCAAGATATCAGCAGCCATCAAGTTGGGATCAGATTTTACATCATTGTAGTGTAGATGGAAAGACCGAGCATTTTGAAATGCAACAACAAAACTCTGTTGTAAGGTATATAATGGTAGAAAGCATAATTTCAATGTTCTTTCTTCTCGCAAGGACTTCATTTCTACCTTGACATCAGTTGACACTGAAATAGCAGAGGGATTCAATTCGGTGATCTTTAGACCTGAAATATTTCTAACCCTGCTCAGAGCTACATAATGCATATGATTGAATGAGCGTTTTTAATTTCCCATATGAATGACAACAGAATCCATTGTATCGCCTTGTGACTTGTGAATTGTCTTGGCAGCCGCAGGACGTAAGGGGAACTGTACACGAATCACAGATGCATTCTTGGTTTTCAGGTGTAGTGGAAACGACCTCGAGATGTCAAAAATAGGAATCCATGTCTCAGAGATTGCAGAATGATAGTATCGCTGATATTTCTTTCTTCTATTTTTCCCAATATTTGGATGATCAAACTCGACCCATAAAATGCTCCGTCTACTAGTCTGCTCCATTTTGCACTCAAAATGCTTTAGTACACCAGCGGCTCCATTTGTCATACCATCAAGAACATCCAAATTGGAACACAGCTCATATCTCGTGCCACAGGCAACAGGAAGCGTGTCACATAGACCAGCTGTTTTGGAACTATCATTTTTAGCTGCACTTTGCTTCAGCCTCTCTTTGACAGCTGGTGTGAAATCTCCTACTATTGAATCAAGTGACTGAATTTTACACTTTTCTCCAGGTGCCTCTTCAAATACTCTTTTGTTGTGTTCATTAACAAGTGCATTTGTTGGAAACAGATGAGGTCAGACGATGTATTTGTTGGATGCCGACTGTTCAGACAACATCTCTTCAGCAATTCAATATCCTTGTCAAATCGTTCATGGAACTCCCTCTCATACAGTTTATAGTCTTCCAAATCATCCTTTGTTGGGTTAACAGGTGGCAATTTCTTGCCTTCTCTAAGTCTGTTGAGCAATTCAGCAAATTCAACATCATCTTTCTGTCTCATGATTTCTGTAAGTTCATGTAGGGTGAAAAGCTCACGCCAGAGGTTTGTTGCTAATGGACCATAATTATTGTGCAAGTCGTGAAATATCCAGCCATCAAGAACTGGCCTCAGTTGGAAAAGATCTCCTACCAACAGAACGTGAACACCACCAAATACAGTGTTAATGCCTTTAATTTGCCTCAGTCTCTGATCAATAATTGTTAGCATTCTTTTGCCACACATCGATACTTCATCTACAATCAGAACAGAGAGTTTGCTGTATCTGGTTCTGAGGGTATTCAGGTGGTCAGCAGACAGAGGTTTGTACTCGAGTTTCTGCGAAGCAGGGACACCAAGTGCAGAATGAATAGTATTTCCCTTTATATTGTATGCAGCTTTACCAGTGGGAGCTAACAGCAATACTCTAATGTCATCTGGATTTTCTCCAGCAGCAGTGTTCAGTTCTTTGTAAAGTGTTTGGTGAAGTGCTCTAACAACAACGGATTTTCCGACGCCAGCACCACCCGAGAGAAATATGTAGAATGGATCTTGTTTGTGTCTCATCCAGTGCAATACATGTGTTATAAGCTCCATTTGCTTAACATTTAGTGATTGCATAGTTTTTCTGTACTCTTCTTGTGGCATCAAGTTTGCAACTGTTGTTTCTGTCATGTTCTGTGTTCCAGACACACCAATGTCTGGCCCTATATCATAGTTTCGATGTTGTTGATCTCGTTCAGGGTTAAAAAATGCGAACTGTTCACTTTCTCTTGATCCTTTTTCTGCATCAATAGCTTCTTGATGTTCGGTATTTGGAGCAACTTCATCAAAGTTCAAATCATCACGCAAGTGTTTCTCTGCCTCTTCCAGGACTCCTGCTTTGCTTTCATACGCAGACAATTTCACTTGTATGACCTGCTTGTTATGTCTGAAACTGTCAGAATATGTATCAAACTGTCCTTTAAGATCCTTCTCTTCACATCTCCATGGCACGTATAGCATTAGTCTCTCTCTGCAATAATTTTCGTAATCTACATTCTTGTTGTAATTAACAAATCTTAGAACTCTGGAAGTTTTCCTTGAGGTTATTTTGCCTCCATTGCTAAATCTAATGTTCATTGTAGCATTCTGTTCGTGCTGACCATCTTCATGTATCTGTTCATCTTGTTCAGTTTCTGTATCAGAATTTAAGTTTTGTTCAATCTCATTCTCCTCGGTTGTGTTTGTCATTTGATGATCAGAGCGAGGGAAAGTGAAATTTAACTTTGATGCATAGTCAGCCAGACACCATGATTCAAGCTGCTTTGGCCGTTTAGCATATCTGCTGGTTAGGTTTTCTGACTCGACATTTGTAGAATGAGGTTGTAACTGCTCAAGCTGTTCTTTTGACTTCAGCAAGAACGTTCGGTCGTCTGGCTCGGATGTATTGATAAACATGACTTCACGAGAACTTTTGGTTAGTGGTAACTGGAGCAGAAGGTATGCTGCTTCCTGAGCACTGATTTCGACACTGTTGAGAAACTTATTACCAATATGACGAACTTGTCTCTTCAGATCAAAGTTACCATCGCGAGCTTCCTTGCATGCATTGTCCAGTAAGCTGCTCATTCCCCTTTCTGACTTGTTCAGATATGACACAATATACATGGCACATGCGTATGGATCGAGGATATATTGTATATCAAGATTTGCTTTCCATGGTTTCATCACAGTTCTGTTGTAAGAGTTTAGTCTAATCTCAGAGAGAGATCTTTTCAAGAAAACTTTTGGGCTCTTTAGAGAACTTCGAATAACATTCAAATATTCCTCATGAGTCATTTCAGCAACCTCAGTAAGGAACTCTTCATATGTATGAGTCATACTAATTGCATCTTTGAACGAATCCAGCTTTTCATGAAGTAATGTGTATTTGTCCGCATACTGCTTCTTTTCTTCCTCAGTGCAGTCTTCCAATGGTTC